>JAUMHQ010000071.1:16351235-16364548 GCA_032361165.1 Enteromius paludinosus
TATATATATATATATATATATATATATATATATATTTTATTTTTTTTCCATCTCTTTTTGTTATAAGGCTTCAATCATTCCTATCTAAGGACCTCTGAGAAAAGCATATCCTCTGAACCAGCGGGCCGGGGATACTGCAGCTTTCTGTCATGCCCTCAGAAGCGCACCGTGAATCCTTTTTTATATTAAATGTTTAAAGCAAGGCATGCTGATTGAATCAATATGAAATTGACCAGTCACAGATGGTGGAGCTGATATTAAACTGGGCAGAACCTCCCCTAATCCAGTATGTGTATGCCTTTTCTTTTCCCTCTTGAGAGTATAAAAGCATCTCCGCAGTAGATAAATCTGCAGCCAAAGGCAGGCCACTTTTGTCTTGTTCCTCATCGCCAAAGTTATGTTTGGCATTGCAAAGCCTCTGTGCAAATTGGTCTGCATTAGGCGCAACAGTGCCATACGGCAGATACAAGACATCTCAAATCAACATCTTTAGGAGTAGTTCATTTGAGGATTTCCTGTTGTACACTCTCAGTATATAATAGCAACTTATTTCTTGATATGGCACATGCAAGTCAATTAAGTGTGAACAATTGTGGCTTTATTTTCCTAGTTTTGACTGACAAAATGCTGGCTATTGTAAAGATGTTGTACACATATTCATGACACCTGCTAAGTTCACATACCTGCTTCTATGAAAATCGGTGCCACAGCCAGTTATTGTACTTTAAAATGTGTGTTTTGTGTTGGAAAGTGTTTTTTTGACTGTGCCTACTGCGAGTTTACCCAATAATATTTCAACAACCTGGGTTGCAAGTTGTTGGAAAACACAGCGTATTGCAGCAATGAAAGGACTGTAGATTCTACCCGACCTAAAAACCTTGGCATTCATCTAAAAAGCTTTGTGACCAGAGGAATATTAAAACTGATAATCAACTTACGATTTAAGGCTATCGTCTTCCATTGTCCGTTGCACTCATTCCTGTTGCGTGTCCTCAATCTGGCAACCCGCATGAGCATCTAGGCTAATCGGACTTGTTGTTCAGAAATTAACAATAGTAATTAAAAATAGAAGTATTGTCGCTTCAGATGTTGCGAACAATAGCCAGAAACCTCACCCTCCCTTTTTAATATCCTTTGTCATAAAGTGGGCATTTTCATAGGCCCCGAGTTCAGAAGAACACATCACAGAAGGCTTTCAAAATCACACATAATAAAGATGCTGGAGTTGAGATGCAGCATTGCCAGAAGTGTTAGAAAAAGCTCTTTTCAGCCAGCCTGAACTGAACACACTGTTTGAGAAGACATCTGACAAGAGCAACGCTATTTTAGGCGTCTGAGCCTTTTTTGGCCTTTGGAGCCCTGCTGAGCTCAGACTATGGCATTCTGTCAAGCGTTAGTATTATCGTCTGCTCGGAGCCGCAATCAGCAGTGTTAGCTTTCACAGCGAGACTGATCCCATCACACACAGTGTCATGTAGAAACGTGGATGCATAGGACATACGGCTGACAGATGTCTGGATTTCTATCAGGTGTTGGGTAGTAATGTGCAGAAATTAGGCTTAATACCCATGAACACTGAATTTTACTGACAGACACTGCATAATGTGTAATTGAAGTCATATGTTCCACAGTGTTCAGCAGAATTTGTTACATGGTCATCAGATACATAAGAAAGAGTTGGCATGTTTATTTTTTACTAGTCGTTTTTAGTTTTATTAATGAAGTATACGACTAAAAACACCACTAGTATGGGTTATGAAAGGGTCGTATTTTGGTTTTGGGAGTCCCAAACTACAGGCTGACATACATGCCAGGTCATAAAAACACTTTCAATGCATTTGCGTTTACTTTATTTGTTCAACGACTCCCAAATGATTTGTTCAACAATTAATTTTTACAAACACATGCAGTGATTGGTCGATTCCATTTAAAACAGTGTTTGGAAGATTTTAACACTCCAAAATGCGGCACCTAGTGGCAAACAATGAATTTGCATTTTCATTCAGACCAAAAGAAACCAATAAGTGGGCGGGGAATATGCTAAAGTTCCATGTTAACATTTGGGGCTCCTTTTGAGAGACAGTAACTTTATACACGGTGCACATTCTGATTTAAATACAGTACGTATGCATATATACTGTATATATGCATATGTACCCGTGACCACACGATTTGCAGGCTGCCGCGTGAAAAAAATGATAGAGGTGTGTGTATATAAAGGTCGATGAAGGATAACAGAGTTCGGAGTCTCTCACACCCACTGTCTTGTGCGTCAGTCTAACCACAGTGGCTGGGAGCTTTCCTGTGCACTTCAAACGAGAACTTAGGAAAAAAGTCACAGGAGGTGTTTATGTGTGTTACGCCGAGCAGCTGTGCTATACACAAATATCACCTATGGAAATAAAAGAGACGCAGCGATTCATTTGGACAGAGAACCTCTGCTATTTAGACCGTAACAGTCCTTTTTAGGAGCAAAAGAGGGTGGGCAGGTTTCAATATATATTTTTTTAATGTAAATTTTACTTCCTTTCAACTATTGGTGGGGCTATACAAAATGTGATTGGCTCTTTTAACTTTTAGACTGCCCCACTGAGTATTCAAATTTCTCCCAAAATATCCTCCCCTCGCAATATCTCTTTTATGGTTAATTTGTTCAAAGGATTTGAGATTGAGTTTAATAAAGCTTTGTTCCAGACACAGTTCCTAAGTTTTCTAGCCCATTTGACGCTGAAGATAAATCAAGATCTCTGGATTTCATTACAGTTGTGCCATGATATCCTCACCTGCAGGGTCTGATCTATGGAGAAGCCCAGATCTGACTCCATGCGTAACCATGGGTCCAGTGCTCCCATGTGTTTCTTTGTGGGTGTCTTATTGCCAGAGGGACGCTTTTTGTAAGCCTCTGTTGTTCAGTGAGTCGAAGGAATTAACTAGAGCGCTCTGTCTTTTTGGTATTGTCCTTAGAGACTCAAATCACTGGATGTTCTTGTGTTTCTTTAAACCACGTCTAGACCCAGGGCCTGAGTAGGCACACAACTACAGATCTCAATCAGCTCTTGAGTTATCAAGGGCCAGAGGTTACCCTGATTTCACACCCTCGCACGGCTCACTAACCCCAGCTATTGATTCCCGGATGCCTGCGGGTCAGGATCCCAGATAGCTTCATGCCACACTAACCCCACCTTCCACCACTGTTAAGTCAAACCAGCTTTTACTGTCCATTAAGAGATTGAAGAAGCTAGGATAAGAGTTGGGAGCAGACTACGTGCCTATGGGCAGGAGACCAGGGCGCCATCATCTCCAACCAACGCAACCACAGAACACCTTGACTGCTTTTTGCTGCGGGAAATGCTGTCTGAAAGCGAAAGCCGAAGAGTCCCTTTGTTTTCGAATTGTGCAGCCGCTGATTTTGTTGTACAACGTGTTTTGTTTCAGTCCCAGACACTGATAGCATCATCTGGAGCCGTTCCAGCTCCAATCTCCAACTCTTTGTGTATCTTGAAAATGTTGCGGGTGAACCCTCTTATTCTGCCACTTCTCTTTCCTCAACCCTTTAATGTGTCCAGAGAAAGACTAATGACCGGGTCTTTATGTACAATCGCCATCATTTACCAAAGTCATATCCACTGGGGATGCTGCCTCGTGGAATGCTGTGCTATTCTTACCGGTGCCATCCATCAAACGGCTTGGCAGCTTTTGGCTTATTGCTCTCCACATTACTCTGGGACTGCAGGGTCTCTGGGAAAGGCTAAATGACAGGAGCAGAAGCTCTGACTGGGGCTTCAGGTCTCAGTGCTCATGGGGAAGCCCTTGGAATGTGGGCTTTAATGTCTTTTAAAGGCACTTCGCTGAGGTCTGAAAGACTTTTGCTGAACAGGTTAAGTGGAAATGTCGCCACCAACCAGTACTACGGCACTGCTCACATGTTCCATTGAGGTCTGTGTTTTACCCACACACACTCACTCGCACACACACCAGAGCTTGTTAAAATGTTTGTCCGGAGCTCTTAGCAGGGGTGCTTTCCTCTGGCCAGTGGCGCCGCAGCCACAAAAACCTCCTGCTTTTGCATTCAAGCGCCCCTGCGCCACAGCGTTGACCTGGTTGAGGTCACCAGACACCACAGTGAATTGTGGGTGGTGTTAATCTTTACCCAGCCTTTTGTTTTAGTCATAGTTTCTGTCTTTTTCATATAAATACACTTTAAATTGTTAAAAAAATATATGTATAAATTATTGCTATTTTAATTCAGTTACACTGTGCAAGTTTTTACATGTCGACGTCAGCATGAAACGGTTTGAGATTCATTTTCAAAATGACTAAATGATTCAGAGTCGACTCTTTCTTTTGAGAGACAATACCTTTATACATGACACACTTTCAGATTTACAACTTTAGAGGATGTTTTCATTAATTTAGAGAGCTGTGTTACACACTGAAAGCTCATTTTCAAAAAATCCATAATAGGGGCTCTTTGAAAATCATTTAACTTTGCATTTTGTATTGTTTTCAAATACAAAAGTGTATTGTCTTTGTTGATCAATGACAGTTTATTGTAATTTTTGTCAGTATACTGTCTGCCCATGGGCGGAGTCTCATATGCTACTTTTTAGAAGATGCTATAAATCCCATTGCAGTAATGGGAAACCCTCAGCACCTGCACACTACACCGAACTGCACCACCCACCACTGGAAACCTGTTGCCCAGTGCCACGCTGCAGCCATGCAGAACCAGCTGGACTTCTACAGCCACAGGCACAGCTGCAGTGCTGGAGTTCAAATAACGGGGCGCAGATTTATTTATTTCAATTTCCAGTAAAAGCCTTTTGCGCTGTTTTGCTTGGCACCCCCAGCTCTCAGGTTTGCATCCAGGCCTGATTACTCATCATCTGGAGCAGGAGCCGACCTGTGGATGTCTATTCTAAGAGAGGAGTGCGGACAGACTTGACGGGGTGTGTGATTGATGGGGTGGAGAGAACTGGACAATGGAGGCGGTGGTAAGCTTGAGGTTTCATCTGTGGCCGGGAGGTGTTGAGAGACTTGGCAGGATAATGGCAGCGCCACGGACGGCTGCTTGACCCCCCACGCCCACAGCCAACCCGTATTTTTCTTAACTTGTTCTGCTCCATAAAATAATCGGCCCACTGTCAGGGTCTGTAATTTGGCTAATGTGTAGCTCAAGGGCAGAGGTGACCTCACAACCAAGAGGTTAAATCAAAAGCATGTCTTTGGCGTTATCGGTAGGGAAATTGTTACATAAATAGTAGAAATTGTCAAAACGCTGGGTACTATGCATGCTTTCAAACACACACACATGAATGTGTCAAACACAAGGCACCTTAGAGCACAAATCATCCCAATCATTGGACACCCACTGACTCTAATCTCGCTCCTAATGAGACAGGGCAGAATGGCTCAATTTTCCAATGGCCTGGAAAGCCTCCGAAAATGAGCCGAGTGTTTCCTTGGCACAGACTCTCATTATGTCTGCTCGGAGAGAGAGCGAGAGGACAGTAATGTAAAAGAGCCAGGGACAGCCCAACAGAGAGCCTGTTAGCATGCTGGTATTTTAATCACATCCTGTCATGCTTCATTTCTCCTTGAATATAATGTCCCCAACAAAAAAACAGACACACTTTCATAATTGATACGGCCTTAAGCATAAGGCGGCTATAATCAGCACATTGTCCACTTCAGCCATATTCAGACATGGCCTTATTAGTGCGGTCTGTGGCTATAGAGAAACATAAGGGCCGAGGGAAGTCTTTTCATCATAACCGGCCTAAATGAGCCGTCAAACATCCGGATGTTGCTTCTTAACGGAAGGAGCTCTGATTTGGAGAGCGCGTCTAATAATATTTGTATATTTTGGATTTTCATTTTAAGCCTAGTGAACTGCTGACTTCTAAACATTCGAAAATGCATTATCATGTGTTTGGCAACTGGTTTGCATGGAGCACGAGTTGATTTAATGGTCTGGAGGTTGTTTAATAAACCTCAGCCTCATGCTGCCGAGTTTCTGCAGGACTGTTGCGCATTAGGCACAAAGGGAAAGCTTTGCTTTATGCCACCACATGATATAGGTCATGTTATACAAAGCACAAGCAGACCTCCGTGAGAGTGACACGCAATAAATATCCATGCAATACGTGTTACATGTCCTGTTTAAATAAGCATGCATTAATTTAGCATTACGTGCTAATCGCTAATTCTGCAGATTCACAATCCTGTGGAGGCATCTGAAGTGCTGCGTGAATGAAAAGAACTGAGATGGCTCCAGCCAGGACAGAAGCTTCTTTGGATGAGATTCACTCTTTTGAGGAATTAGCAGTGTTAATCCTTTGGTCTGGCTAAATCTGCAGTCTCTGTGGCACCGCTAGGAGTCTTTGCACATCGTCTCCCATCTTCCAGCCGGAGCTTAGTTTTGTGAATTGATCAAGAGTCACCATTCACATCCAGTGATACTCATTCTCACCTTTATAAAAGAAAGGTTGTCTAAATGCATGCACAATGGTAGCACTGGGGCTTTAGGGGTTGCAACCTGAGAAATGTCCTAGAATGTAAATTTGGTTATCATGCAGTACCTTGAAATACATCAAAATCTGGTACCACCACAGTAACTTTGCCTTTTTCTAAGTATAATCTAAAGCGTTAGATTATGCATCTGCACGACTTGTTTCTGGCATTAGCACTGTGCTGCAGTAGTATTTCCATTTTATTTGCCTGTCTTATGTTTTGTTGCTCATCTTGGTTAGTTATTGGGTTTCAAAGCAGCTATGGGCTAATGTGCAGTTTTTTACAACTTTTTTCAAGTATCTGAGGAGAGCCAAACTGCTTTGGGTTTTCAAAGAACTGAGGAAAATGAGCAGTGATAGTGGAGGACGTTTTGAAAAGCCGTTTTGTACATCTGTCTGTCAGATGGCTGTGAGCTATGAGAAAGTCTCCTCCATCCAGTTTCATCACATTGTGATTTAAAGGTGGACATTATTTACAGCACAGACAGAGTCTCTCTCAACTCTCTGCATTAGTCCCGCTGAGACTCACTTAAACCTTGGGTTAACTTATGAAAATGCTCATTAATTGCAAAATGCAGCGGAAAAGGTATTCAGTTCCGACATATCTAGAAATTTTATCATTCTGGTTTTGTCAAACGTCCTTAAGTCTTGTGAGGGCGTTAGAGATTTCCCTTTATCCTCAGAGCAGAAAAGAATTCCCAGTTTTATCCTCTCGGATATCCAAGATAGCCTTCAGAAATTATTGAAAATAAATTGAGGGTTTATGGTTGTTTTTAGGATATGGAGCTCATCAGAAGGCCGGAAGAAGTGCACCCTGCCGGGTTTGCATAAGAGAAGGAGTTGCTTAACACTAAGCAGATGCCCGAAATCCATATCTTGGAAAAGTGCAACCATGTGATGAGGATGAGGGACAAGGGGGGAGCAGGAAGGGTCATTTCAAAGTAGCATTAATATAAGGGAAAGAGGGTTGAGTTGGCATAATGGATGCCTCAAGGAGATCCAACATGATGAAGAGCGCTGTGATCAGGTCTTCAGCATGACAGAACTCTTCTCAGCTGGAAAGCAAGGTGGTGGAAACCATTATAATGCTCTTAAAGCGGCTCCGACCGCGGTTAGTGTAGCGCGCCGGGATTAAAGGATTCTGTGCTGTTGTGATAAAGTTGAAGGCTAAGTGCATCGGGCAGAGCTCTGGTTTGGGGGGCCATTATGGGTGCGATTCCCTTACGGAGCTATCTTTAACCGATTACGGGTGTCAAAAACATTTGAGCCAAGGAGATTTCACCACTCACATGGAGTCTCCACATCTTGCAGCGATCTGCAGTTTTATTTGTGCCCCTGTTATCATGTATGCCCTTGTACATCAGACTGGGATAAAAGAGCTAGCGAAAGCGAAGGTTAGTAGCCCAGTAGATTGCAGTTTAAACAGCACCTATTGTTCCCATAAGAGTTTTATCCACTGGTGATGAGGAACACATGGCCTAGAGGCGACACGGCGCAACTTACATGGATCAGCTTCATTATACCAGCCATGCGGCTTTAGCTCAAACAAGAGAGAATGTGTCTTTTCCTATGCTTACCTCACAGATTTATTAGCCAGCTAGCCTATAATTTCCTATAAATATGTCCAGTCTTCTGAGGGAAAAACAAGAGTCATTTTGGACTATTATGATTCGTGTAAGTCCTAATGGTTAGCATTGATGTTTGGGCAGGCTTATGCATTACTGTTTGTCTCCAGCAACAAGAAAACGATCTCTCTCATTGACCACATCAATGAACCACCGCAGCGCATAATCCCTTCATACATCTTGCGCGTTTCATTATCATTTCAAAGGTGTTTGAAAAATGACGCCTCCGGCCCAATCCTGCCGCCAAGTGGGAGCGGAGTTAAATGATCCGGCGACCTCAATTACCGCAGAGTTAAGCAGCTGATATTGTAATTATTGGCTGCCAAACAAAATCCCACATGCGCTCATGCACAGGTTGGCTCGGCAGCAATAAGGCACCAACCGGGAGGGCAGAGAGCAGACCTGGAGAGTTTATTTATATCATCAGTTCAATTACCCCTGGTGAATCAGAGCCTCCAGCTAATGGTTAACGTGCCCATAAAAAAACAAAAACAAATGTATTCATGCATGTGAATTAAAAATGAACCGAAAAGGACTTGAAGGAAATGGAGATGCTCTATAAAAATGATATCAAACTCCAAGTTTTGTTCTTTTATTTATAAGTGTCAGCTGCTTCACATTTCCTAAATTGAATATCTTGAACACATGATTATCTGAAATTAAAAACAGACAGATATTTTTCTGGGTGGAGCACTGGGATCCTTTAGGAGACAATCGAAAATAGGATCTCAAGGTCTCGGTGTCTGTTTCGAATCTGCCATAGTTAACTTGCTGGAAAGTGTTCTTAACAAATTTTGTGGTGTGAGAGCACTACAAAGACAAAACCAACCATTGCCTGACTAAAGCAAACTTCCTGATTATGTTTTTGCTTGTGAGAGTGTCACATCCAGAGACGATGTTCTCGCAATGGCCTACCTTGCTTTGCATTAACACTCTTCTTTTCTGTTTGCTATGTAATACAGGATATTCTTAGGTAGGGGTAGGAATCATAAAGAATTGAACAGTTCTGGTTTGAATAACAATATCAGTTCCTCAATGAATCTTTTAGCACTTCTAAGGAAATAATTTTTGGAAACAGAAATGCAGTTTCATTGCCAAACGATGAGGTACATTTGCATAAATGCAATCCAATAATTGGCCTTAAGTACAGCAATAATAATAAACAAACATAAAAGTGGTGACACACATCTTTCTTCTAAAGTAACTAATCATGGCCCCAAGGAGTTGTGTAAGTGCAAACCAGACAATGGGGTTTTATGCAAGTGCTTTTTTTTTAATTGCATAACTTCACTGATGTGGCAATATGATTACAAACGTTGCCCAACGTTAACTATTTATTGTTTTGTTGGTGGTCTTGATGAAAGCATTTGAAAATAGTGCTGTTTTTGAGGCTTGCAACTTAAGAACAGGAAGAACTTCCAGTGGATTGGTTTAATTACATTCATCCGTCACTCAGATCAAGGGAAGAGATGGTTGACTCATATAGAGTTTTTTTCACAAGTAAATGGGTCTTCGCTTTATTTTGCATGAGTACAGTAGCTATTGAGCAGTAGGGTTTGGGGGAAATGGTCAAGCGGCGAGAAATCCTCTTGGCTGAAATAGACATGAGCTTGCAGTGATGTGGTTAAGGGGGGGACAAAGAGAGAAAGCCCCTCTCTTTTTCATTTTGGTCATCAGACATGGGTACGCTCGGGTTTCTGCCTGTCTGTCATTTTTTTAAGTGCAAACAGATCCCAGTTTGGCTTCCAGAAAGGACCAAGATGACAATACTGATTCCAGGGACTCTGCAAGGGTCCTCTCTTTAGCGATTAGTCACCTCAGATTGAATGGGGGGGTGTGGGCAGTTGTACGTGTGTGAGGTTTGGACTGCTGTGAGATTTGTCTTGGATGAAATTTAAATTAAATGAGGCGTTTTAATGACTTTGTTAGCAAAACTCTGCAAAGCCATCTGGCAAAGGGCACTGGGCCCTGGAGGCAGTACTGAGGAGGCTTGCCCCGCTGCCTCAGTGGAGATTCAGAGAAATGTCTAGACGCACTAAAATCACTGTACTTGTACGCTAAAGAAAAACTTGTAAACTCTTAGGAACTGGCTTATGATCATACTCAGCGTGGCACAGACTGTATGTGAGTTAATGCTGTTGTACAGAGAGCAGATTTGTTGTCATGTGCTAAGCCAAACTTTCATCATTGTCATTGACTGTAGTAGACTAGACTGGAAGCGATGATGAGAAGCAACGGGAATGCAATCAAGATTGCCATTTGGTGACATGTAAAATTGGGAAATTTAAATTCACATGAAGAAAGGAATGATTATAGCAGTTGTTAACCTTGTGGGTTACTAGTCTGATGTAACAGGGAAGTTTATGGATGGCCAGGTGAAGCCTCAGAGCTCTTTAGCAGGAAGACAAAGACTGTGACCTGTGAAAACAGCAGGAGGTGGATGCTGGTGTCGTGATCATGGATAACCTTGACTTTTGACTTCAGCCACCAAGAGTGCTAAGAGCCAGTCTAATTTTTGCAGCTGCTGCATTACCCAAGTCTGACCAAAGTGCTCAGAATTCAATCTGTAGCATTTAGCTCTGTCTGTTCCAAGGATATTGTAGCTTTAGAAATGTTACTACTTCAGTTTGCTTTTAATTTTGTGCTTTCTTTTTATTTTCTTTATATTGAAGTTGTTTATTTCTTACTTTTTTGTCTTGAACTGTTTATTCATGGTAACAGTCTTTTAAATTTAACAGTCCTTGCGCAAACACTTTTCAAGAAACCTGCTCTTTGATCTCATGCTTGCCTTTCCCTGAATAAAAACACAAGCATATGCCATTCACCCTAACACACACACACATGCTCACATATTCCCTGTGCCCTTTCATTATGCACACACACAAACACTCCTCCCACCTCTGTCATTATTTATCCCCACACACCTTTACAAAAACACCATATTGCCCTCAGGTTCATTATTCAAATACAATAGCGGCCTTCTGCAGCTCGATTGCAGGTGAGCGGGTCGGTTCCCTGAGTGCTCGCAGCTCAATTCCCTGAGTGGTGTAATCACTGGCCCTTGCTCCCACCTCTTTATACGTCTGGCCCCGGAGCTATGATCAACTTAATTCCCATATTCGCTCACCGTGAGAAAGCTTATATAAAAGCTCACGCTCGTAGCGGTCAAAGCACAGAAGCACCCGCAGCATGCCCAGATGGAGCCGCTATAAAACGCAGTACGAGGTGGGCCGCATGAACGTGGCGGCATTAGGGACACTTGTTGTGGAGTTCCTGCGGTCCGTCGCGGAAAGCAGAATATGTAGGAGCTAATGGGGTCTAAGGAAGGTGGAAATGTGGCCTGAGGGGCTTGAGGGGCCCTGATTTATGATCCAGCACATAAAATGCTCAGTAATGCCACGCCACAGCTGAACTCAATTTGAGCCCGGGCTCGGGTGTTAACAAGGGTAGACAAGCTATTTAGCAGAGGTTTAACACCACCACGGGCTGTTGTTCTTACAGTAATCTGCATAGGCCGTTCCAGAGTATCCCAGCGCACCTGGTCGAGATTGTCACGGGGCGCGTAAGTTCGAACAGGGCCGAAGTGTCAAAGTCATCGACTCAAACGAATCGCCTCGACTTCCTTCTTAACCCCAATCCCCTCCCAGCCAGGCCATGTGTAGGCCCTCAGGGGAACCATATCTTTAACTCTGGAAGGGATGCTGATGTTTATTTAAATACGGCCTCATCAGTGCGCCTTAATAAATCAACCTGCCTTCATGATGTCATAATCAGTGAGATCATCCTCTATAGAGGTGAAATACGCCATCTATGGAACATTCCACAGGGGGGCTTGACTTACGGCCCTCGGGAGCCACACACACCGATCAAACCGGATAATAGGGAAAAATAAACCACCGAAATCAGATGTCATATTAACCAGCTGCCGAGGATGGAAGGGCACAGGCTGTGTGGGCAAGGCCTGCATGTGACCTCATTGTGCCAGCGTATTCCCAGTAGGCACGACAAGGCTTCATGATTAGTTTATAGTCCAACGATTTCCACTTTCTGAAGCACGAAACAAAGCGTTGTTTTTCAACTCTAAATGACCATTTATTTTTCTCAGAATGATTAGAGCTCAATTTCTTGCTCATCAGAGCTGTAATGGAAGGAGGGCGAGAGGAACTGGGCCTCAGCGTCTGAGGCTCTGGCTGAAGCTCAAGATTCACAAGGGAAATAATCATCGCACGGCCTCATACAGTATTTGATCAGCGCTAAAGGGCCCAAGGTTTCATGTGTAATTTCTTATGGTTTATACATTTAACAGCTGGAAGGCTCATGGGTAGGATCTAACTATCCTTTAGACTTCACATTCTTGGCTCGCCGAGAGACAGAAACCGAAGCCCGCCCGTTATTGTTGGAATGTATAGCATTGAAAAGCGATAGCGCTGGCCCTTGAGTGACGCTTGGAAAACAAACATTTACCAATGAGCGACGGGTGATAGCGTATCTCCGGGACTGGAGAGACAAGAGCTAACAGCCGGTAAAAGAGGAAGCCAGGCTGGCAGCGCAGGAAATGTTGTGTTTATGCAGAAGGTGTTTTAGCTAAATTAGGGGGTAGTTACAGCAGACTCTTCAGGATAGCAGTTACAGCTCAGTAATTGTCAGTGATACGGTTCTCTCAAAGATACACTTGTGTGTGTTATCTACCCATAAAAAGTGTATTTTAGTACATATTAGGTACTAATGTCCACACTTCAGGGGTTCAAAGTTGTCCCTTTGGGAGAAAGGCCCCAATAAAAGCTTTGTTTTTATGTTTGTACATGAGTATTTACATTTTATAGACTTGGGTTGGGCGACGTCGACCAATTTGGCATCGTGTGATGTCTAATGTGAAACATCACGATGGACGATGGCATCATTTGGTTGTTGGGGGGCTTTGTTTAGTTGTAACTAAAACACCAAGCCCCACCCCACGACTGACAAAAATGACAAAAACAGTGTTCGCACAAGCAGGTGAGAGAAGATCGAGCGCAGGGATGCTTGCGTGCGAGTGCTTGAATTGCGTGCGCGTGACACATCAAGCGCGTGCAAGGGTTTGAAATGAGCTCACGGCCCCATTTCTTCGCATGTACATCTGTTTTCCTCTCGCGGAAATGATTTACCGCGCTCGCCAGCATCAGTGGTGCGCTCGCTT
>JAUMHQ010000071.1:16364596-16380097 GCA_032361165.1 Enteromius paludinosus
ATTAAGTGTGTTTTTCGCGAGCTGGTTGCTGCTGCGGCGGCGGGGCGGAGGATCGCGATGCCGGCTCAGCATTGTGAGGTCAATCGGCCATTCTGTAAACGTATACTGTGTAGACATCGTATAAACTTATTTCTTTTATAAACGGCATTTACCTGAAGACTTTGTCTAAGGTGTTTTACTTTGATTCCCTTGTTGTGCGCTGCGTGCAAATGACGTTGCTGTCAACCAGTTTACGTCACTTCTTAGTGCCCACTGTTGGTGCCAATGCAACTCTTCAAATAGTACTGAGAAATAGTTTGCGCGAAATCATCCCAGTACTTTAGTACTGTATTTTTAGTTCTGGAACTAAAGTAATGCGAAAGGCCCTAAAGTTAGCAGAAAAGAATAAAAAGAAAACAACGCGAAAAAACTAAAAAAGAAAAGAGTAGGCTAGTATTAGATGGACAAGTTTTAGTTTTTTTATTAATGAATGAAACAAATAAATAAATATTGGAAACAAGCAGATATATATTAATAGGTAAAAAACAAAATACAAAAACAGACTAAAATAAATAAAACCATGCGCTATTACATTTTCTACATGATTTGGTTTTTATTCATGTTTTAGTGTGCATTTCTCAATTAAATATACACTAAACACTTAATAATTAAACTTTTCTTATTTTTATTCATTTATTTTGATTCAGTTATTTAAAATATTGAATATTTAACATTTTTTACTTTTAATTGTAGTATTTCGTGTATAAAATGTGCACAACTCACGAAGCCCAAATAGTCAGTGGCAGGGATTTGAAGCGGATGAGCGAGGTGGCATCGAGCCATGGTAGAGATGTTTGGTGTCACAGAACATCTAGCTATGAAAAGACCGGCCGGCATGTGGCAGCGTAGCTGATTTGATTAGGAAGTCGGATAAACAGAGCTTCGACACTAATCTCAGGAAGCAGTTTACACACAGCGGCCGGCAACAGAGGCAGCTCACTGTCTCCATAATGACAACGCTATTGACAAAAGCCATTTCTGTCACCCATTCCCCCAATGCGCGTTTGTCCTGCTGTGAATCAAATGAGAGTTCTTCCAATGGCGCACGGCCATCTCGGGTTAGTTCTTTCATGAAATGGCTGTCTTATAATGGCCTGTGGCGTTTCACATGGGCAGCCCATGCTAAAGACACCGCTGTGTAGGTGGGCAGCAATCTCCCCCCCCCCCGCTGGTTTCTTGTTTTTTGTGGACGATAGTGAACAGAGCGCTGGATCTTTGTTTATCGGCAAATTGGTGGGAAAATGAGAGGGAACGCTTTATGCTCATCCTCCACTGCCAGGACAAATGAAGCACAGACAGTTGAGTAACAGAATGTAAATACTGTATAAAACTCCATTTCCCTTTGAACTGCAGCATCTGCATAATCGTCCATCTCTTGATTTGATTTCATGTCAGTTTGGCTGTTTCTCATGCGGGCATTTCTATTAAGAAAAGTGTTTTCTTTTGTTTGCCTCCACATGAACACATTTTCTGCTATAGGGAAGCACTATTGTATTGACATACAGTATATTCAATTTTTAGTTATTATAATTACTTATTTATCAGTATTGATCACTGTTGGGTATTGAATCGTTCATGCTTGTTTCCTCTGTTGACCATCCTTTTCTGATCATGTTAAGTTAATATTGGTCAATCCTGTGTAACACTTTAATATAGGGACCAATTCTGACTGTTATCGAGCTCCATAAAATAAAATGTTAAACTTTATTTCTTAGTACAATTTAACTACGACTTTGCCTCAATAAACTCCTAGTTTGCTTCTTATTAATAGTTAGTAAGTTTGTTGTTAAGCTTAGTAGAATTAAAGGATCTAAACCTTGGTAATGCAGAATAAAGCATTAATATATGCTATATATGTACTAATAACTGCCAATATGCATGTACTAGTTAACAGTGAGAAATGAACCTTAAACTAAAGTGATACCTCATCTATTTAATGTTCATTGATCAAAACATGAAACTGATTATTGTCCTGTTGATATCAGGTAGAGTTTTAGAGTTTTTCCCAGATTCTGTGGTTTGCAAAACAATCCCAGCAACTCTCCCTGTAGATACCCATTGCCACTGTCTGGCTGAACCTTCAGTGTGTTAATGTGGTCACATCTAAGCTTGTGGGTAAAGGTAGAGGCTTCCAAGGCTTACAGCCATACAGCCTCGTACATCTCTCCACCAGAGATTAATTTATTGATTGGTTGGTTCAATGGTGGAGAGAAGCCTGGGGGCTCCATCTTGTGGTCAGGGATGCATCTGCATCTTTTGTTCTCTTTCTCGCTCCCTCTCTCTCTGTCTATTCCACTCACCTTCCTCTCTGTTCCCTGTCTTTTATTGTTCTCAAAACACTCTCATGTTACCATAAATGAGCCGGAGAGTAATAATAGACAGATGCATACAGAGATGCATTCAGATCAAGACAAATGTAATTCTGACGTGTAAAACTAGACCCTTAAGTAAACTGGAAATGATTCAACATTAAGCAGGTTAATTAAGCACTTAAGTCATGATCCGGTTCTTTTCACCCACTTTGGTGATTATTCATATAGGAAAACGTTTGTTTATCCTTATCTGCTGGGTGGCCTTTGTTGGAAAGCGTAACAATATTTTTTAACATGTTAAAAGAAACTCGTGCTGATTGAGGCCCCGCGGGGCCCGGCCTCATGTACTAACCTCCAAGTTGTTCTCCCTACCTCTCTTCCTCTCTATGGACGCAATTACACTTTTCTCAGGTTGGGTTACATGTTAATTAGCGTGCTATGTTGACCTTCTGAGACTCTATATGTTGAGTAATTACAGAGCATGAAAACCTATTTTGACAATGTCGCTCCGCTTTTTTCCTTCACAGATCTGTCTCCAGATTTTTGTGAAACATGGAGGTTTTTGCATGGCGCCCACGGTCTCATGCTTGCCCTCGTAACCTCTCAGAAATATTCCACCCTTTTCCACTTCCACGTTTCCCATTATTAGATTTAGAATAAAACCTCCTGGGCCCAATAGACTTAACAGCCCCCATTTATACCACATAATCATTCAGCCCAGCCTGCAGCTACAATTGGCTGGGCACATGATTTGGGATGTTGCGTTACTGAGTATGTGTATTCTGTGCATTTCTCTAATTGAATATTGCTGAATGTCATCCTTCTGTATAAATTGATGCAGCCCCCAGTATGTCACAGGTGTGCGGTCACGCCTCACGATCGAACGTTCCAGATCCACCAATCAGCTGCAGGAATTACGCTGCAACGAGCTCTTGCATTCATCATCCGTCTTTGCAGACAATGCCGAGGATGGCAGGTTGAGCTTGGCCAGATATGGCCGACTAAACCAGTTTTGCCTCTAATTCAATTAGCTGGACATTAGCCCTTTACCCACACTAACTGGATTACTCTCATTTTAAAGAGCTTAGGCTTATTAGCTCGCCGAAAGCCAGCAGCCATCCCTGCTATCTATTCAGCTTCCTACCGAACACATTCTGGAAAGCTGACAAGCAAATCTGATCTGATTCCTTTGTTTTGAGGTTACTTGAGGGAGGTTTGAGCGTAAGGATTAGAGTTGGGATTTTTGTTTGTTGTGCTGGTTGCTTCTGCTGTAGTTGCCTTTAGAGAACACTGGCTTGCTTTGATTTACACCTTCATTCTGAGCTTTTTTTCACCCTGGATGGATGAACAAACAGATGGAGGTTTAGATGGATGTTTGGATAGAGAGATTGATGAATGTGTGTGGGCGAATGGATGGTTGGATGGATGGGTGGAAACAGGGACAGATGGATGAATACACAGATAAAATCGAGAGTTAGAACAGAAGAGAACGATACAGATACTTAGCAGGATTGATGGATGGATTGATGATGGGTAGAGAGGAACATAGATGGAGAAATAGACAGGGAAATGGCAGGATGCATGAATTGATGGATATATGAAGCAATAGATGGGTAGATAAATGGATGGGTGAATGGAGATATTGATAATGGTTATGTGGGTGAATGGATGGTCTGGAAGGACCATGAAGGAGGGTGGATGATGAATATATGGTAACATTAGGTGAGAGTACATAAATGAACAGAATAGCGAGGTAGACCGTTAGATTGATGGAGAAATGGATGGATGGACGGATGGATAAAGAGATAAACAGGTAGATAAATGGATAAACATATGGATGGATGATGGAGAGATATTTGGGTAGATAAATAGATTGATGAACAGATGTATGGTGGATTAATGAATGAAGAGATAGACAAGTAGATTGATTGCAGAAGATGGCAGAAAAATAGACGGATGAACAGATTAGATTGTAGATTGATTAATGTATGGATGGATAGATAGATAGAATAGTAAGATGGCAGGCATTTGTCTATTATTATATCATTCATATTTTTGATAGTGCCAGATGTGATGTAGGCTGTTTCAGAAGCACACACAAACACACAAACTCCGAGCATCCGCACCTGTCTCTTCGTCTCAAAGACAGTAGAGGTGTACTGCTGTTTGGTAATTACACCATCTCTTTTCATCCTTCCATCCCCCGAGTGACTTATACATCGCCACTAAAGGTGCTGCTTCAGTGTAGAGTGTGTTCTGTGCTCTCCTGTATTCACAAAGACACAAACACACAAAGCCTTGCTCTCGATGCCCCTTACCGCCACCACCAAACCACCTGCACTGCTGGCTCTGGACTTAATTGGCCAGCATGGCTCCTGGTCTCCGTGGCAACCGTGACCTGCCACAAGACGGATGGAAACTTCTGCCACCGAACTCCCAGGGACCACACCCACCCCAGCCAATCTCAGGTTTATTTATGAGTGCCAGGAGACCCCTGGCCATGGACGAAGCACGACTCAGCTGTTGCCTCCAACCCACTCACTTTAAAAGCTCTTAAATCCTATTGTCTGATTAGCAGCCTCATCCTTTCTTCAACATCTCCCCTCGTTTCGGTCGGCTTTGCTCTCGAGTTTGTAAGGACCGGGAAAAGGACATTGCGGCGCGTCTAAAAGCTGTCCCATCTCGAAATCAGACATGCACTCTCCTCATCTCTTATAACTGATGTTTTATTGCGACTATAAATGATCCTAAAAGCTTGTCGTACGTCTCGGTCCCGTTCCAAAGCGAGACTACGCAGAAGAAAGAAAATTAAACCAAATGGCACACGAAGAATAAAAGTGAATTAACCAATAACAAATCACCCTCTGCGCCCAGCCTCTCCCCTTTTTTCTTCACTAACTCATCTAAATTTGTTCGACATCTTTTGGGCCAGGAGCCAAAAAGGCTTTTAGAGCCATAAAGCGTATGGATCAGGATAAATCACATTAAGCCATCCAATTTAATTAAAGCATTGACAAAACACAATAGATACTAACGCAGGGGGGAAAAACCTTTTCTATTTATAATATCCATACGCAGACTCTTTCTTGGAGGCAGTGGAGGAATGTAGAAGCTTTAGCAAGAAAGCTTTAGACACCCAAGGGAGCATTTGAGCTCATTTACTTTGATTTAGAAGCTGCCTTCACCTCCCTCCGTAGTGACTCCAACCCTCGCCTCCTCCCTTGCCATCAGAAAGAAAAAAAAAGCAAGTAAGGACGGCGTAATGAAGCGAGCGCTGTACCGGTTTAGCCTGCGTCAGCTCTTGGGATGATCAATAGTGAAATATTTTTATTCATAAAGCACTGAGTTAATTAAATCAAGGAGTCTTTGGGCTACATGTAAGACACTAAGCAAGGGCAGTTAAACGACTGCAGCGGAATACAAAGCTGACGCTGCCAGATACTGATCAGTGAACAAGGACTCTGCATCTATGTCCTTCTGTCTTTCTTTTTCATTTCATTTCCATACCCACTTCCTTAAGCGCTGTCCTTGTTCCCTAACTTTTGAAATAATTTAAAGAGACTTCGATGGGTTTCAGATCACTCAGTCTTAACGAATATCCAACGAATCATAAAAATAACACAAATACGACGCTGGTTATTTTAAGGAAACTTTAAGGAAGTTACCATTTTCTTATTAAATGAACCTGCTACTTACTACACAAGTTTTGAGCAGTGTAGAGTAGTGCTTGTTGTTTGTCGTTTCTCCAATCACATGGTGTTATGTTTACGAGGCGTCGATGGTTTTCAAGTGAATCTGAAGGGTGATCTTAATAATTCATGATATCATATTTTAGATTTCTAGCACAGAACTGCTAACATTTGATTTGGTCTCCAATGCATCAGTTATCTGGTTTTGATCAATGTAACCAGGAATAAACAGGAAGAGACCTATGACCTAATTTGTGATAACTTAATCATTATAATGAGTTCTTACATTAACAAGACAAGAATGCATTGTTTGATTTAACTGCCAGTATTGACCTTTTACCTTTCTTCAAAAAATATATGCAGCGGTGAAGGTGTAACCTCCGTTTAAAGATCAGGTTTGTACTTAAAAGATCCGGCACGCTTTCACGGTTGCAGCCAGAGAGTGATTCGTTGCTGGTTCTGTGCCACCTGCCAGAACGTAATATTTACATCCACTTTTCTCAGTTTAAGAGATAGATTTCAGCAGAGAAACCGCAATCATAACTTCTAATAACCGAAGGGAAGCAGAGGATCTACTGGCTGCTGATTCACGCAGAATAAGACAGGAGAAAGATAGAGCAAGCGGCCTGGGTCCAATGAAAAGCTCCCATACTCAGTGTAATTAAGAACTACTGTCATCCTTAAGGCCAATTACACTATACAGTCCTTCAGGGCCAGAAATCCATAGTGTTTTAATTTGCCTCCATTTTTAAAAGTGGCCATAAAGCAGAGCGCAAGCTCCAGCCATCAGCGAGAGATAGGGTCGCCCATCACGACCATAACCGGGGCTGTAAAAGAGTGAAATACGAGGCTGCAACGGGGACGCTATTTATTATGCACATTTATATATATCTTTATCGAATAAGTGTTACGCGAATTGCCATTCCGGTGGGAAAAGGAAAGAGTGCATGCTTTGCAGTAGATGCAGCTCATCACCGCATGAATGGATATGGACTTAAAGACGTCTCGGGTTTCATAAAACAAAATGCTTATGGAGCGCCCCAGGGGGTTTGCTGCTTTCTCTGTGTTCTGGCTGTGTCTTTAATGAAAGAAATCAGAAATGTGCGTCTCATAACCCATGTGAGCGGCATCCGACCCGGCCAGCTTGCTGTCTTTACCTGTCAGCTCAGAGAGTCACAGCTACGGCCTGATTTCTCGTGACACCCAGATGAAAAACAAATATGTCTCCAGACTCCGAATGCTCAAGCCAAAGGGTGTTTTCTATTACTCTCCTTTTGTTTAAAAGGGATGGTTTTACTTCAGAACACTCGCCCGCCATGCTTAACACCCATTTGGCATCTAACACACGCATTTTAACTGGTCATCCCCGAGGCAGTCGGGGTCAGATGTGATATGATAGCGTCGCGGTTGGCCCCAGTTATAGGTGCTTGCTAAATGAATAATGTAATGTAATATATCTGGCGAAAGTAGCTGGAGGGTTTTAATAACCTTTCACCTGATCAGGTGCTCGTGTTCGACTCTTCTGTGCTCGTCCGAGGTCGATCTGTCGGCAAGACTTAACAGAAGCATGTAGGAACCCACTGACAGGCATCAGGGCCTCTGTGGGAATCTCAAACTCTAGATTCAATTTGGCATGCAGATAACAGCCCTGCCAAGAGCAAGAGTGAAAGCAAGACAGCGTTTGATAGATACTGAGAGAGGCACGGGCGTGGTGGGAGACGTATCAGCGGTCCAGTCGCCCAGCTGGGCTGCGGTTTGTGCTCGATAAGCTAGATGGAAGGAGACAGATGTCTGTTTTGACTTTACTTTTAAATATATGAAAGTAATAAGGAAGGAATAGCTCATGTGCTCTAGATCCGTGCATCACGAGACCTGTTGAAATTTGACTTGTGATATACTGTATCAACAAGCGGTCTAATCCAGACCGGGATAAGATTTCTCAGAGGGCTGAGTTAGCCCAAACATAGTAAGTAGTTTGCTCTGTAATTTATACAGAGGTTTCGGGAAGGAAAAAAATGCCATGTTTGATTTTGGAAAAGATTAACATTAACAAAGTGCTGTGAAACACAAATTTACTTGACCTCCTCAGGGAGAATAGGGATGTCTGACAGTAGATCTGGTGTGAGAGGGAGTATACGTAATAATGTGTATTATAATTTCAGATTGTATTATATATAATACATATATATATATTCATCATTGATAATCATAAGAAATAATTTTTTATTTTTCAATCAAGTCATCATATTAGAATAATTTCTAAAGGATCATGTGAATGATCGCTGAATACCAGCTGGTGCATGACTATATTTTTAAATATATAAAAAAAATAAATATTTTAAAAAATGTGTTATTGTTTTATTTGAATTTAATGGTCAAAAATGTTGCCAAAATATAATATAACCTCATATAATACAATATATTTATATAATACAATCTGAAACTAATTTAATTACTAAGTCTTATTTAATTATTTATTTAATAGTTTATTCATAATTCAGTGTAGTCTATGTCTCTTGTGTTTTTTGAGAATGGCACATATTGGTTAGCTCTCGCTGTGGGTGCTGTTAGGTGCATCTTTAGATGCTGTATGTTTGCAGAGAGAACAGTATGCTTTGTTCAGAAGGCTCTGAGATATGTCTAGGTGTGCTTAATAACAATTAATACTAACTACATTAACATGCTCTGTCATTTAAAACGTCCAGACTCAGCAGCATTAAAATGAGGGTAACAAGAACACAGTGCAAATGTACCTGCGAAGCTTTTGTCTGTTTCTGTCTGTGTGTGTGTGTGTGTGTGTGTGTGTGTGTGAGTTATTGCTGAATGAGACTCTGTCTCAGACATCCAGCCTTATTTGAGTTACTGGAAAGTGATGTTTAAGTTTATGCTACTTCTTTAGACAATCACTCTTTTCCTTTGTGGTTTAAACAGAGCGAGAAAACAACAAAAGTGAAGCAAATAACCACCTTGTAAAACCGCAGCATTCCATTTTTCAGTGGAGAGATAAGAGTGACATTCGTAAAGCGTGATAAGAAAGAGAATTGACCGACATTCCCTCAATGATTTTTACTGTGTTTGTAAGGCAGGGGTGTATTAATATTCTTCAAACATTCTGCTCAGGACCTTATATATCACACTGTTTGGAAAATGAATGGATGGACGGATTTGTTCTTAAACCACTAACCCCTAAGTAGTAAATGCCCAAGCAGATTTTGATGAGATGTACTAAGCAATTGCTAAAGATTCAAGTCTGAAAATCTCCCATTGATTTATATTGACAAAATATCGAGCTTTTGATATGTGACAGATGCGTGTATTGACCTATTATCGGTCTTCTCTACCTTGCATATGTTTAACTGTTTATCGCTGTTTCTTGTGTGTATTCGATTGAAAACAAGATGTTTGTTGAGAGGCATAACGACAGCATTTCATGAAGTATGTACTGTAGCGTTTGGCTTTGTCTGACCTTTGTGTGTGTTTGTGTGTGTGTGTAAGGATAGATCCTCCTTGCAGCTCGGCTCTCATATCCTTGCGTGTTGCTGAGCGTTTATCTGTAATATGTTTTGGCGTTGCCAGGTTGTCTGGACATGGGAGCCGTAATGGAATCAAAGGGAGATTTATGGCAGGCATCCTGACAGTCAGAGAGAGCAGGGCCAAAGCCAAATGAAATTAATGAAATTTGCAAGCAGATTGGTAGAGGAGGGGGACCGATGTGGTTCGCGTCCTTTAACAAACACTGTTTGGTGTATTTCTGCTTTGAATTGGTATCTTTTACCTTAAATCATTTATTCTAGCATCTGATGCCAAATTTGACACTAATGAGACACTAATAGCAGTGCATACCGAGATTGAGTTCAGTTTATTATTTCTGTAAAAGTCAGTTTATTCCTTCGAAATGACAAAAATAAGTCGTTTACACAGTATGTGTGTCTACAGTATATAGTTAATTTTATTTGTTTATTTGCAGAAACGAATAACTAAATTTGTAAACAATGTTTCTTTGTGCATTCCAAGTAATCTCTATCAAACTGCAGTTGGCTGATTTTGATAAGGTAAAAAAAACCTAAAAACCACAGCTAGCCAACAGAATATAATGCAATAAAAACATTATAACATAATAAAAAACATGATTTTTTATATTTAGAATAAACTGAGTTATCTGTTTTTGTAAAGAAACTCTTCACATGTAGATATGTTTAGCTATGTAATAAAGTTAAAGGATATATTTTTATAAAACGTTGAAAAAGTGTTTTTAAAAAATAATCTCGATTCAATTTATATTCTCTAAAATAACCAAGCATTTGTATGTGATGTGTGTCAAGACATGTGTGTAATGTATATAAAACAAGGCAAAATATGAATTAAGAAAATAATTTTACATCACTGCAGCTAATTAACCTGTGTTTGAAAGATTGTTTGGAGAGCTTGTATTCATTCTGAAGTCACACAGATTGTTTCATTATCCATGTGTAATTAATATAGAGTCAAAGCGGATGAAATATGTACACTGCTATATCTTTCCTGCCAGTGTAATCCTCATATCTCATAAACTTCTATTGTCTCTTTATAGTCTGAAGTAATTCTTCATTAGAAATCCTCTCATTCAACCCAAAGCCCACGGGACAGTTTTTTTCCTCTTCGTCTGACATGGAGTTTCTCTCTCTTGAGAGAGAGAGAGCACCGCTGAGACTGATTGTGTTTCATAAGTGCTATTATTTGGCTGGGACAATTTGCCTTTTTGTAGAAATAATGAAAAAGGTTCCACTGAGTAAACAAAGCAATAAAACATTTATTAGCAGTGGAAGTGCTGTAAAGCACTGCGCTCGCGGCTCGCCGAGGACGTACGAGGACGGTGCTTCACCGTTCATGAAGAATTAAAAGGCCAAGAGAAGTTGCCTCTGTGCTCAACAGCTTCTCTGCACTTTATCTGTTTCGCATTTAGACCATCAGCATCAACATTCGCTCTTGTCCAGCGTGATGATGGTGTAAACAGCCGCCCTATTTTCCCACTTTGTGGTATACAATCATGGCATGTTATGAGTTTTTACTCGGCGTATGTTGGCCCTCCTGCATAGCTCGATACACAAAAGAAACATGATGTTCACATCAAGCCAGCCAAGAGTCAAGAAAAAAAGCAATGCAGGATTATGGAACATGTCAAAAACCATCAGGAACAGTTCGATGAAATACCATAGCCTCTTATTGCAAAGCATAACATAGTTATTAAGAATTTTGCCATAATAAAACTTGATTGGTTCGAGGGAAAAGAAAAAAAAAAAAAATACACACGTATCCAGTTTTGGTGGGGGGCTGAAGGAGGGGAGAGCCCAATAACTATAGTTTTTAATGCTCCTAAGAGGAAATTGCTGGCAGCCTTGTGCTTGATACATCATTATGTCCCACGCACGAGCTCTGGCAGGATTCCTCGCTGCGTTTGGACCCGCGCCTGATTGTTTATCAGTGAAATTGGTTGTAGCAAGGTCAGGTGGGTTAACCCACGTGGTGGTCTGTTCGTGTTATGTGTAGCAGGCATGACTCCAAAGCAGACGCTTTGATTAGCTGAGCAGATATTCCATATCTCATTTGTTTCCTTCTTGGCCCGTAATTGCATTCTGGTTTTCAAATTATGTTTTGCCAGCGTGAGTCCACAAACAAACAAGCCTAATAAAGTTAAGCACAACCATTGTGACATGTCAAAAATCATTTGGCTCATAAGCGAACATTAAAAAAACGCCAGGCATTAATTTTGATGTAGAGCCGCTTTTGTCTGTTTTCTTTCTCGGGTTACTCAAAGTGCATATGATTGCTTCATTTTCTGCAGGATTGTGGGACGTACCGCTACGAGACCTTTCATTACAAAGTACTGCTTTAGAAATGTTTTTCATTAGACGCACACACAGACAGAGTGATAAAAGGCCAGACGAATAAAGGTGGATGTGACATTTATGGTCAGTAGAACAATTTGGTCTCAGACTTCAAAGTCCCAGCGAACCGTCCATCTTCCTCAAGACGCGAAATGTGAAGTGGCTTCAAACAAATCCTAATATCTCTCTCTTTCTCTTTCTCATCTCTCTCTCTCTCCCCAGGGACCTGAGCGAGAATCTGATTCAGGCTATTCCTCGTAAGGCTTTCCGAGGGATCACCGCCGTCAAGAACCTGTAAGTGTTCCTCCCTCATCTCTTCGCTGGTATTGTGAGATTCGTTTGCATGAGGCCAAAAAAAGCCGTCGCTAAACTCTACTTTCCTCTGAAGTAGCGAGGCGTGGTGCGGTGCTCCGTCAAACTGCAAACGAGGCCGTCGTCCGCTGCATTTAACGAGTCTTGGGTCTTATTTCAAAGACAGATAACTGAAATGAAAGATAATAATCTCTCTGGCTGGAAGACGAAAATGTTCAAAAGCAATGTGCTAGGTGGCCTACATGTACGCCCCTCGAATCATTTGTCATAACAGTTAATAAGCTTAGCGCTGATGAAAATTCAATTAATCAGTATGGTTCAATAAGATGGATATCTTCAGGATATTGCCAGTGAGTAATGTTCCACAGCCATTTGCAATTACAGTAATGGCTTTTGATAAATCTCTGCAACAGTTTCAGAAGCCGATCTCGCTACTGTGGAGTACGACAGAAGGGCTCGTTCGGAATAAATGTGATTTTCTAAAAGCATAAATACGGTCCTACAAATCGAAAAAATACAAATTCACCCGAATCCTTTATGAACAGAGCAAGCACAGGGAGCTGGGAGCTCTTAACGGGTTACGCGACAATAAACACGGCCTTCGTAGAGGGCTGGAAGATTTCAGCAATTATATCTGCCCTCTAATGAATAAAGGACTCCGAGTTGAGGTCATCATTAATGGGATGCTTTGTTTGCAGTCAGAGATCGGCTGTGGTATGCGTTCCCAGGCTCGAGCATGTGTGAAGTTCTGGGCAGTTTCGTGGCAGTATCTGATACCGGCTTTGTTACAAAGACCGTTTTCAGATTAAATCTTTCCCACCGTGGGCTGAGAACCGCGGGGCTCGTCACGCTCAATATCTCTGAGAGGTATGGAAATATAGTTGGCTATTGTTTGAAGATATAGCCGTGCTTTTCTGCCGGAAAGAAAGAAAGGGGAAAGTGTGAAGAGGTGGGAGAGTTTGAGAAGCTCAATTATATATACTGTAGCAGTAGTGCGCACTAACCAAGGAGTCATTTAACAGATATTTGTATCAAGGCAGGGTGGTCTCTTGGTTCACTGTATTTCAGAATGACGCAATGTTGACTAGCACCCGCCCCGGTCAGATTGAGTTAACTGAATGTCAATACTAACTCTGACCTCACTGACCCCTGTTAAATGAGTCCCAGCCTGCAGGTGTGTCATCAATCATCTGCGTTGGTCAGTGATGCTCTGCAAACATGTGATATGTTAAATAGAATAGTCCTGGGGTAGTCCCTGTGTCGTCAGATGACCTGATAAAATTCACACTGTAATATTTATGCAATCAAATATTTTAATATTTTTTAAGTACTTTTTATATATATATATAAAAAAAAACATTTGTTTCTATTTTTCTAACAAGTTGTTCAGTTGTAACTTAAAATAAATCAGAATGCCATAGCGGCAACTCAGCACTCATTACTTTATTTTTATTTTTTAACGAACACAAAACAATTTGACAAAATATAATTGAATGGGATTTTATTGTTGGCATTGGCCATAACATTGAAATATTTTTTGTCTAAAATTGGAATGGTCAAAAATGTACGTTTTGAGTACTGTATAACACTATATAGAAATAAATTTAGCGTGTTATTAGTCCCATTTTGCGATTTTGAAATGCATTACATTCCCCATCAGTCGAGCTTTCAAATCCCTTACACACCTGCAGCTGTTCTGTTCAGCTTGTTTTCCCCTGACGTTCTTACAGTGATGTTCGGTAGTGTTTGAGCGCTCATCACATCACTGTCATGTGCAGCGTCACACTCTGATGGATGAATGATAGGTACAGGTAGGCAACACTCATTTTTTCAGGTAAGGGCTTTTCACAGGAAAAAAGGACTAACGAGGATTGAGGGAGAAGGATGGATTTGTATGTCAGCAGCGCTGCCTGTTTCTCTCCCACCGACCTGCCTCTGTAAACGCGTGGCAAGGTGACTCTTGATTTAATTGCTAAAATCATCCAGCCCTCGTTTTTTAACGGGAAGGACTGAAAAAAAAGCACAGGCAGCATTCCAGGAATGAATTGATTTTCTCATATGCTTTTCTACCTTAATGTCCTCTGTTTGAAAATGGCAATGCACGCTTTGAGGGCACGTTGAATCTTCACTTTGTTACAGGCTACAGCATGCTGGAGTCAGCATCCGCCTTCAACCACCCTCCTCCACCATTTATAGAGGGGCCATCTGGATAATATGGTCAAGATGGTTCCTCTAGCTAACGAGAGTCTATGTTGCACCCTATTAAACCAGACACAATATCTCTGTCTGCATTTATGGCTTTAGCTGTGCCCTCCTACTGTTCACCAAACATGCTACGCCGGCCATGTTAACCTCAAGAAGCACAGAGTGCAGGTGATGTTGTAGATTCTCTCATCATATGCACTGCGAGTCTGAAAACATGCCTGATGGGCTCTATATCAACATGACATGCTTGTGTCAGCGGGGTACGGATCCCATTAGAACAGGTGCTGGAACAGGGCTTACACGCATTCGTTCTGTTGACATTTGTTATTCACCGCAGATTGAGAGGCCGAATGGTGTCAGCACATGCAGGGCACACAATGCTACATCACCTGAAGCCTAGGTGTAATTGAGAGAGCAGCGTGTCCTGTATTATTAGATACATGGACTCTTTGATTTTTGTCCTCTTGTGGGAGGCTCTCATCTGGGTGCTAATAAAAGCCTTTCTACTTCATGCTCCTGTACCCAGAATGTCACTCTGACTGTGCGTGGGTTTGAATTATGGTCGAGAGGACAAGGACCGGTCGCTGTCTGCTTTACAAGCTTCTGCGCCCAGCAGACGGGACTCTGCAGACAGCAGATCTAGGCTTTTGATGTGCGCTGCTGGTGTTGAAACACACACTTCAAGCTCTGTGCAAGATGGGCTGTGAATGGCACTGAAGCCAAGATAACCAATCAAAAGTTTTTCCAGCTCTGGGAAACACTTTCTCAGGACACCTATACACACTAAGATTGCTCTTCTGACTGATTAGGACAATAGACTCGACAAAATTAGATTACAAGTTCAATACAATTTAAGATAATATGAGACCATGTCAGACCAGACTAATGGCGCTTTTCCACTGCATGGTATGGCTCGGTTTGTGTTGCCACTGCAGTTTAGTACCGCTTAAGAGTGGGCGGGATTATTTACCTCTTCTGCCGTGACATCATCGTAAACGTGCCACAAACAAACACACAACAATGGAGCATATCGACGGAATGGTGTTCTTCATTCTCGGCATGTGGATGTTCGTTGGCTAC
>JAUMHQ010000071.1:16380301-16401321 GCA_032361165.1 Enteromius paludinosus
TACTAAAAAAAGGACCAGGTACCAGGTACTGTTCCCAGTGGAAAACCCCCCAAAAGTGAGCTGTACTGAACCGTGCCGTGCAGTACTATGCAGTGGAAAAGCTCCATAAATGAGATAATGAGGACAGTAGAATTTAAAAATAGGAGACACAATGAAATGAGATGAAATGAGACCAGATGAAAAAGAAACAATATGATAAACTAAAATGAGAACAGATTAATTTTAAAAATGAGACAATGTAAGTTCAGGCTAATTGAAATTATATGAGACCAGATGAAATGAGAAGAATTGAGAAAATAAAGGACATGATGAAATGAGACAGTATGAGACCAGAGGAAAAAGAAACGATGAGATGAGAACAGATCTGAGAACAGATGAATTGGAATAAAATAGACAATATGACTATGAAAAGACTAGATTCAATAAAATATGAGACAAGAGGAAATAGGATGAGATGAAACTAGATGAAATGATTCAATATAAAATGAGATATAATGAGAGAATGAGGCCATGTTAATTGAGATAATAAGAGACAGTGTAAGGTCAGACTAAATTAAATATAAGGCCAGTTGAAATAACAATATGAGACAAAAAGAAACGAGACGATACTGGACAAGATGAATTGAGACAATAAGACTGAAATAGGACTGAAAGAAGATTGAAAATAACTAAGGCAAGGTGCGTAGATGAGAAAAGACTAATGATGAGATTAGGTGAGAAGAATTGAGAAGAAAAGAATAGTTTCAGTGAGAAAAAATGAAGAGAAAAAGAAAAGAAGAGACCAAATTATGAGATGTGCAGGGAAAGATGAATACCTTACGATGGCTTCAGGAGAAGATTACTATACACAGAGTGTACCAGAGACAAAGAGAGATGAGAGTGGAAGAGAGAGAAAAAAAAACACTGAATGAGAGGATGAATCAAAGTGAAACAAAACCACAAAAAAAAAAAAAGAAGATGTGAGGCATCGGTGGTGTGATACAGACACAAATGCTCTAAGCACACTTGATTTGGCGGCCATGAAGGGCCACATACTGTATATATCTGTGACAACTGAGTCTGAGATTCATGTTCTGCAACTTTGATCAAGCATCATCCTGGCTGTACTGACGGTCAGTTCTGAGTCATTTGCTGTGTTACCTATCAAGCGTGAATGAAATACGGCCATGCGGCTGCTGGTTAGCATCACCGACTCTGACAGATTAATAGTCTAGTGAAGGGAAGGAAGACCCATATCTATTTCTTTCTCTCGTTCACTCCAGATGGGACACTGGCAGGACGGGAGCTCTAAAGTGCCAATACGGCTCATGACTGAGATGATTAAAGGCCAATGTAATTAGAGCAGGAAAATTAAAACTGGGACTTTCATTACCCACCACTGCCATGTCCCACCTCTCCAAACAATCACCAAACACGCAGATATTCACACACAGCACACGCTCACATATGTACATTCAAGACAGCTATTCAACCTTGACTATGCTCAGTATTACCATTGTTAAAAGTTCACAATGACATCCTCTAGAGCTCAATTTCACGTGTTCAAATGCACACAGTAATGGCTTTCTAAATTCTTTTCTTTGAATTCTAAATATAATGTGCAAAGCTACCACAAAATCACATGCTGTTTGACAAATTAGCTACATTACTCCTTGTCGAATCATATATATTGAGATTATTATTATCAAATTAACTGTGAGGAAATAGATTTTGGAGCAGGTTTTTTGGGGGGGTGCTGTTGTAGAAAATCGATAAGGTTTCAACCACCTTTATATATAGAAAAATGTGTTGCTGTGGCTCAAGCAGTAAAGCATGGTGCTGGCAACATCAAGGTAATGGGTTCACTTCAAAAGCAATGCATGAACTGATTGAATGCAATGTTAGTTGCTTTGGATAAATGCATCTGCCAAATGCTTAAATGTAAATGTAAAATTGATAAATTAAGGCATATCCTAAGATATGAATTCTAAAAGCCATTCTTTTAAAGCATTTATATCAAAATGTGTGGTTTGTGAACTAAGACTGCATGAATTAATGACAAAATGTCTTCCTCACAGGCTATACTGTATGTGGAAACAAGCAGACCAGACTACCCTGATTCTTGAACAACCGGTTCTTTTTAGTGTAGCCGAAATAAATGAGCCAACACTTTTAATGAATTGTTCAGTTGAAACAGTTTGACAAATCCTTTACTGAATTGAATTGATTAAAGTGGTTAATGGATTAACATCTGACTCTCTTAATGAACTGTAATTTTCAGTAATAGCCAAGCACTATATCAAAATGAAGCATGTTTTGTGGAAGTATCATTGTGTAAAACACACTTGCTACAGTGTAACAAATTAATATTTGTGACCCTGGACCATAAATCCAGTCATAAGGAGCAGTTTTTTTAATTGGGATTTATTTAAATCACTGAATAAACAAAGCTAAATAAATAAGCTTCCCATTGATTTATGGTGTGATTTGATACATGTAGGACAGTATTTGGATGAGATACAACTATTTAGAAATCTGAGCAAGGGTACAACAAAAAATAAAACAGAGAAAATCGCCTTTAAAGCTGTCTAAATAAAGTCTTTAGCAATGCATATTACTTCTTAAAAATGACGTTTTGATATATTTATGGCAGGACATTTACATTTAAATTACATTTATCTTGATAATATATCCTAACGATTTTTGGCATTAAAAAAAGAAATTTTGACCCATGCAATGTATTTTTGGTTATTGCTATAAACATACCTGTGCTACGTTTGTGCTCCAGGGTCACAGATGTGTTTGTTGTAAGCACTGGCTTATTGTTTCATCCTCAAGAGAAGCACTTCATTAAACTCTTAATTTCTTTTGAATGAAAAACAATCCATTGAAAAAGACAAACATTTTACTTTTGCTCATAAAAGTTATTTAATTTTCTCAGCGATGGTTAATGCATCTGCAGTGGGTGGCTGCCATATAGTCTGTCCCATCAGCAATTACAGAGACAGATGCATGTCTTTTAGAAAGAAGGGATGGAGTGAAAGACACGCCAGAGATGCTCCGTTCTTCTTTATTATCCGTCTCTAAAGACGCGAAGGCACCGTGTCTGTCACGGGTCAGATGTCACCGCAGCTCTGTTTGCTGAACAAATGACTTAAGAAATGCGCTTAGATTCCTTGTTCTTTATTCAAGCCATCTCGAAGAGGGAGGGGTGAATAGAGAGAAGAGGGGCGGATGGCAAAGTCTGCAAATTAAAGTAAAAGGGAAAAGAAGCAAAAAGGAAGAAGTGCCCCTCGCGTCTGCTCGTCCAGCATCGTGACCCCAGCTGATTTACGAACCCCTTTCTTTAATGAAATTGTTTCTGTGACAGAGCCGGTAAAAGCTTGTAATGGATTGGCTGCTCTAATGTAATGAAATTACTCCCTTTCTGACTTCAAAAAAAAAAGAAGAAGAAGAAGTAGGGGGAGGGGGGGTGAAATGCAATTAATATTTACAGAGAACTGACAGACGGGGTGGGCTGTGCACTATAGCCAGCCTCCTGTTCCCTCTCTCTCTCTTTTACCTCACTTTGCACCCACACTCAGCAGTGTGGCTCGAGAGAGAGAGAGGGGACGAGATAGGAGGAGGTTATAGCCAGACAGGCCACTTTTAGCCAGCTGGTCCTTTATCCCGACTGCGGTGAGGAGAGTGTGTGTGTGTTAGTGTGTCTACCTCCCTCCCGCAGCCCCCACCTCTCCTCCTCCTCCTCCTCCCTCCCCTCAGCCCCCACCCGCTCGTCTGCAGACCTGCCGCTGACTTCTGTCTCTCATCTGCAGGCAACTGGACAGCAACCACATCAGCTGCATCGAAGATGGAGCCTTCCGAGCCCTGCGCGATTTGGAGATACTGTAAGTCCCCCTCCCGCCTCCTCTGCGGGGTTCTCTCCTCTCTCTTCACCTTCCTCTAACTCTATCTGTGTGTAACTCTGTCTGTGGTTGCTCTCGAAGGACAAAACTGTGTTGCTTTATGGACCTGTGGCGCATAGTCCGGTGTCACCCCGTCCGGTCTGACGCATGCGATAGTCCGTGCAACAGCTAAAGTTGCTCTTTTGTCATCCTGCGCTGCATTGTCGCCGCTTGAAAAAGTGTCCTGACTTTTCCAGGTGCACCTTAGCGTTTTCTGATTAGAACGTGTGTAGATTTGCGCTTGCTACTTTAAAGCAGACTCAGTTAGATGCTCAGATCTGTGTTCTGCTGGGAAGACTTCTTTTGTTGGTTTACTTGCACGTTTAGTCAGAGCTCGTAGTAAACGCTTTGATAGCAGAGAAGAGATTACAATGTGTTGTGAGTGAGTTTATTTTTTCTTCCTTGGGTATCCCCTGGATTGTCCCGGAGAGGATGAGAGGCTGATATACGAAGGGGAGGGGGTAACCGCCGCATCTCCATCAAGCCAATTGGCAGGGCGCTAAGTGCCAAACTCATCCTCCAAATGAGCACCGCTCACTGGGGACCCGGAGCCAAGCCACCCCCTCTATTAATTCCTGGCTCCATAGGACATAGCAGCATGGCATGACATCATTGCTAGGCAGGTTCTCTGAGCAGTGTTAGCTAGAGGTGCAGGTAGAATCAAAGAAGGAAAGATAGGAATATATTTAGAGTCCCCTCCTCGTGACCGTAGCATAAAACGACCTTATAAAAAAGGAGCTCGGGAGCAGGAAAGTGTGAGTAAGTCGGGAATCAATTTTCATTAATAATACAGAACCTCCCTAGATTCTGCCAAAGACCTTTGGGACCCTGGCGAGCCAAGGAGAGCATGAATACACATCAGTTTCCTGCTGATTGAGCCATCTCTCCACCCCTCTGGAGAGGCTGCAACACACAGGTCTGCAAACGACACTGTATCTTGGCTCAATAACCTCATGTGCAGTAATCAAGAATGTTCTTCGGCAGCAGTTTCAACATACGGCTGAACGCTAAGGCTGTGGTGAAAAAATGACGCCAGGTAATTGATGGCAGAATTAAGGCTTAGGTGTAGCGACTTCGCCCCAGGTGTCTCAGTGTGAGGATAATGATTTCTAACATGAGTTATATTACAGCCCGAACTAACTTTTGTCTTAAGACTGATATTTGTGAATGACAGCACAATAGAAGGAGATCCATCTCTTTTATCACCAAAGAGTGTGATGTCTCGGTGTGATGTCATAATGGTTGAGTTGTAAGGGTCCGTATGCTTTTAGAACAGACGTCATTAGACGACATCTGGAGTTATAAAAAAAGAACGAATGATAAACATTTAAAAAATGGGACATTTAATGTGTGTTTTTGCAATTGAGAGCACACTTGAGGTGTAATTTAGGGGTCATATTAAATGCATTGTTTGAGCACAATGTGTTAAGCAGAACTCCAGAAGCCAACTGAATCTTTTAATTTCAGTGATCGTTAAAGGCCTATTAAAATAGATGGTGCACTGCGACATAATTGAGAGATTTGAGGATCCTTTCCCATCATGCACTGTTGGGTCTTCGTGATCACTGTAAAATTTTGGTGAGCACCATAAACAGCAACCAACAAAATTCCAATTCAAACACTTCCATCGGGTTTAGAGATGGTGATCAGAGTGGAGATTAGACAGAGCGGTTCGTGGCTAACCCTCCTCCACAACTAAATGACTGCTAGTGATTTAACGCCTGCCAAACTACACAGAATTAATGATCGGCCCTTTCTGCTGATGAATTGTAATTTATATTTAACATAACTGCGCTAATGACTGAACTAATGACTTCAAAGCTATCTCGGACATTTTCTCACATAGGACGTGACTTGCATCCCAATGAGCTGAGGAAAGTGTGGTAGGCAGCACATTGATGTGTTCTCCATCTGCAGAGCACCTAAACCTGCCTAACAAGGAACACCCCTTGATTTTTTTTCATTTAATACTTGGGTACTGCTTGCGCTTCATCCCATTTTTCATTCTGATAATTTTTTTTTAATATACACCAAAATCAAGCCCTTTTATCTTTCCATTCTCGCTTTAAATGTAGATTGAACTGTGCATTATAAGGTGTCCACCTTATCTTTATTATATTCATGAAATTCAAGTTGGTGCATTTAATAACTATGAACGTTGGTAGCGCTTCTCATTTCTAATTTCCAAAGACAAATCAAATCAAATTTCATATATAATATAAATGAGATTCCATGTGGTGTAAGAATAACTGAATATTTTTCATGGGTATATGCCTGAAACTCAGTTTTCATAAATACACCATTGTCAGTTTTTGTTTTATTAATTATATATTTGGTTAAGCAGGTTAAGAAAATGTAGTTAATAGGATTCCCTTAGCCAAGTCATAAAGGTGAAATGAAAAATCACTGTTTAAACATAATAAAGTGGATGCTTGGAATGCATTAAGCATGAAAAACGGTCACTTTTTAACCCTTCTTATAGTAAGGACAGCAAAAAGCATGACTTTGGCCAGTTTTCATTAAAAAAAAAATCAAAAAGCCAAAGAAAGCATGAAAAATGTCCAACTGGTCAAGTATTCAAGCGGATTTATGTTTCAGCTGGGTTATGGTAAGTGTATTTTGTTCTGATGTATGTTCTTATCGTGTTAAAATCACAACTAAAAGACAATGAGAAAGTCTCACACAATCTGTTTCAAATTAGGCAAAGCGCAATATATGTGCATTTTATGTTTGTTGCTGTCTTTAAACACTTGGGTCTTTTGTGGAATCGCTTACAAATGTTACAATCGTCCTTCAGGGCTATTTTATAAAATGTGAGAAGGAAATTTATAGTATTGTGAGAAAGAACATTTTGGAAATTCCCCATATACCCCACTCAGCTTTGTCTATGCACAGCACTCTTGCAAGCGCTGGAGCCTCTGCATATTTTATAACCACTTTTGTACAGAAAATTCTGGCTCTGAATCAAATGTCAAATCATGTGAAATTTTTTCCCCCGCTGTGTCATTTTTTATGAGCAGGAGAGTGCCGAGACATTTCCGTGCCATCTCCTGAAGGTGACTTTCCCTCCCACCGTGCATTGATAAGAAGGCCCAAATTTTCACATTACCATCGTCCTCTCCTCCTGCCAAATGCTGTCATTTGTCAATGTGTGCACGGCACATTTTTCTCGACAGCTTGGCACAGACCTCGCTGGTCGAACTAAAGTGAGTTTAGCATGATAGCATGGGCAGCGTGCCCCAAAGGGACGTCTTTGCGGTTCACCAGGCCTTGTCAATATGCACCACTCTGTACTTACGGGCTCTTCTTTTTTGAGCCCACAGATGTGCTTGCTTAATTTCATTTAAAGAGACTCACTTACTGTATAGTACAATACGAACCAGGTTAAATCTTGAGTATTTGCGTTGTGTTGTCAGATTAGATGCTGACTGTGAGCAAGAGGAGGTGGATTATCAATCCTGGTTACAAAACGCCATGCCACCAGACTCAAGAACTTAGAAAAATACTAAATGGAAGAAGCTATCAAATTTCTGTGGTTAAGTAGACGTCCTGGGATATTTTTTGGGGGGATTGATTTTTTGTTTTGATTGAAACCTAAATGTATTATGAATGATATAGCGTGTATTTCATATGGAAGGTTGGAGAAATAAAATTTTCTTCTTCTCGGGGGTTTGGCAGTTTTCTACCTTCATAATGTCATTTTCTCAATGCAAGACCTTTTGAATGTTCCTCTTGGCAACGATAACCCTGAGCTTTGCTCCTTTTTGGCCCCTGCCGCCTCTTATCCTAATCATTTCTAACCCCTGTGCTCCCGTAAAAAACATTAGCTCTTTTCAGATTTAACAATTGTCCTCTAGACTGATAGCTAGGTGCCGGCGGTCCCTCTTTGGGAACTCGAGAGCACAGATTCCCTTGAATCAGATATTCCATGCATCTTTAATTTCTAACACGGGTTGGCCTCCCTCTGGACAAATCAGTCTTACTTCTGCGAGGCCTGATTGAAAGGTTGTCTTTAGTCAATAGATGAGTCTTTATGTGACAGACAACAGGCAGGCGGAGGGAGAAAGGGCAAGCTGATGGCTAAATGAGAGGATGGATTAGGGGAGTGGAGGGGGAGAGAGCTGTCATTAGCTCACAAACAGCACTTTCAAGCACAGGAAATTGCCTTGCCACCAGACATGGCCCCATTGCATTATCTTCGTGCGGTCTACACCAAAGCTCAGGGAGATGGGGAGGGGGCGGGCTGGAAATGGTCGGACCCTTGCGCACAATTAATCATTCGCTCCTGGATGGCCAGAGAGAGGAGGGAGGCCGACGGAACAGCTTCGATTTAATCTGTCCTCATTTGCGCTATAATGGCCTCATCAATGGTGGTGGAAGCGTGTCTGTTTTCGTTCTAGTACCTGTTCTTTCTCCGACCTCGGCACCATTGAGGGATGGAGGGCTCTTTCTCTCTTTTTAGAGAAGGTTTTTAAGCTTCCCATTTTTTTGTTACAAATACTACGCACTAGTGTTTCTTTTTTTAATAAGCCCACACTTGGACACAAACCACATGTATGGGATTACGTGCGGCAGATCGTGTTATTTCTGTGTTTATCCTCACTGGGTTTATTTGAATTAGCGGAATAACATCTGATTGCGGCTTTGTGCTATAGCTGGACTTGGGATGCTAAGCAAAACAATGGCAAAGATTTCCATCCTGCTCACATGAATTCCATCACACTGCAACAAGTGGAGTCTCATAATGAAATTGCTCTCCATCTGGAGGCACTTTACTCATTTGTTTTGACTCGAGGGCCCGACGCAGGGATGCCCTGTAAATGGTTGCTCGGATGGACTCTTGCATTGCAAACTCACCATTTTGCTGTAGCAGCGATAATAGTTTCCCATGGAACCATGACAACATTACAGATATGTTGGCTCAAGGGATTAAGTGAATGGTCGTACGTAGACACCATTGTGTATATATTTTTCCCTTTTTTCTAAAGCTAGGCCCACTTGATTTTACACCATATGAAGGAGACAAAGTATTGAGAAGACAAAAAGTTGAGTTGAAAAAGCTCATGCTTTACATTTATATAAATGAATGCAAGTCTTCTTACCAAACTGATTTAGAATAAGGGTCAGCTATCAGGGCAGTTATTCACTTACAGGAAAAGTATTGACTTTCCTCAAGCCTGTCATGTCAAATAACACATCTTTTCCTCATGATTTCTCAGTTGTGCAAGTGCATGGCACTAAGTCAGATGAGGGAGCACTTCAGTTGTTTCCCTTCAGCCCCTCGCATCCACCAAAACAACCTCGCTCTTTTTTTTAAATGTCCTGGCTCTGAAAACCCAGCCGTCTTTTAGGACTGAAGTATTCAGAGACCCTCTCCAAGTCCCTCTAATGAGGGCCTGAAGAAAGCCTAAGAGCACTCAAGACCCCACTATCGAGGTTTTTGCGACTGTGGGAAAGCTTTCTTGACATACCCGGGAAAAGAAAAGGGAAGTAAAAAGAAAACGTGCCCCTCTGAGACGTCCTGAAGACTAAGCGTTGTGAGCAATTAACAGCTGCCCGTTTTATTGAAGCCTGCATCAATAAAGCTTTAGATAAAATCATAAAGTTACACAGTCAACCGTACGGCACGGTATTTGCCAGGATCCGCCATTGATTTCAGTTTGTTTCGGCTTGGATGCACTTTCTCAGGAGACACTGTGGATGCGGTCCTTCCCTGCAGCAGTTGATTTTGCTTAACGCATTTTTTGATTTATGCTCAACTACGAGGCGACACAGACGCAAATGACTTAATATTGCCGGCGATGAAGACAAAGGATTTTTTAAGACTCAAGGTGATCTTCAATTATCACAAGTGGCTTTAGCAAGAGCCGCTCATGCTGCGCTGTTATTTGCTGAGATCCCACGCTGCAGCAGTGGGCGGCCCTCTGCAGTGCGGGGGAAAGACTGACAGTCTTGCGTAAGACAGCGTCTTTCCAGTGGGCTCCTCTTTAAGACCCTTGGTCTTGTATCAAAGCTTAACTCAAACCAGAGAGGTCCATATTAACAGGTGCAGTCTGACACCAAAGGTCATGAACATGTCAGGTTCAAGCCAACTTAGCGTAACCCCGTCCAGCTCCAGCTTTTTCAAATTACGACTGCGTGAATGAAATCTATATGAGATTTATTTTTACTCAGAGCTTCTAATCTTGGAAACCGGATGGCTGAAATATGAATGAGCGAGAGAGCACTACCACCGCAAGCACAAGCTGTTCGCTGCTCTCTCTGGATCCTGTTCTCTCTTCAGGTCTAAGTCCTGTATTCATTTATGTTCCGTTCTTTTCTTTTCTTGCATCACCTAATTCTGGAGGATGCTCCCAAGGTTTCATAGATGGGAGATAGTACTTCTGTAGCAAATTGCATTTTCCCTGGGTGATGGTTTGGTATTACAGGCTTTTACCAGGGCGTTCCTCCCTCCGGCTTGCCTAGAGCTTCTTCTATTTACATCTCTATAGCGCGTCAGAGAACAGCAATAAAGCCACAGCGGCCTTGACAAGAGGATCGCTTTCTGGTGCGGATTTGGTCAACTCCTCGTGAGGGTGATTCCTTCACCCTGTGTGTAATTTGTGTGGAATTTTCTGAGTAAATGTGTAGAATAACAATAATTTTCCATTCCATTTAGTTAGTTTTCTTCTTTCCCTCACTCATAATAAAGTGTTCCACCACAGATCCGAGCCAAAATCAATATTCGGATATCATTTAAAGTCCCGCAAGAATGTTATATTTTAGAGGGATTAGTTTTCCTCTGATTTGTGCAATTTTATAGTACCAAGAATTGGACTCGGGCTGGGAAATTTCCATCGGTCAGAACTGTAAATCTGATCACTCCAATAGGGTAAACAGCTTGTTTGTGTTGAGACTTCATTAACTGGCCTTGAATAAAAAGCAAGACCAGCAGCTGGTCTGATCAGGCTCTGGGACTAATAAAATCTACTGGATTTTTTTTGTCTTCCTCTAACTGAAACAGTAGAGCATGACACAAAAAACTTGAATGCATTCTAATTATCCAGAATTGTAAATCATGGATGCACTGTACTCAAGAAGTACGGTTGTAGAATTCATTAGAATGAACACACAGACCCGAAACCCAAGCTGTAAACTGAATTGGCGTAGTCGGAGAGATCAGCAGTTTTCCCTTACCAAGCAGGAACTATTAAAATCCTAAATTGAGAAATTCCAGACCCTTTTTCCAAGAGGTGGAGGTACAGGAGGCTGTGTGTTCTGCATGTGTGTGATAGGTTTGGAGGTTATGGGGTGGGATGGATTGATTACAAGATTAGGTCAGCTAAGTAGCACTAATCGGAGCTGTGGCTGGTATGACAGGAAGCAGAGAGTTCTGCCATCCGTAATTACAAGTGTGCACATCATCGATGATATCATTCTTTTGCAGACCATAACACACACTAATCCCAATGACTATTTCCCACATAAAAAAAAAAAATATATATATATATATATATAGTAACTTATAGCAAATGCTGTAACCATTTTTGAACCGTTTTTGAACCATTGAACTACAGTAGAGTACTTGAATTCATTTTTATGTGTGGTAATACAACCCAAATTCCGGCACATTTTTAAATTTGAAAAAAATTAAAACTACTGTAAAAGACTTTCAAATCACATTTATTCACAATAGAACATGGATGACATAACACATGTTTAAACTGAGAAATGTTACAATTTTATGCACAAAATGAGCTCATTTGAAATGTGATGCCTACAGTTCTCAAAATAGTTTGGACGGTGGCATTTTTACCTTGGTGTGGCATCTGGTCGCTTCTGGACCATGTTCACATGTAGCTTATTTTTGCATGATAGAGCTTTAGCTGGCATCTGCAGTGGGCACGGTGGATTGTGTTTACCGACAGTGGTTTCTGGAAGTATTCCTGGACCCATTTAGTAATGTCACAGATTCATGCCGTGTGATGCAGTGTCATCTTAGGGCCCGAAGATCACAGGCATCCGACAACGGTCTTCAGCCTTGTCCCTTATGTACAGATATGTCTCTGGTTTCTCTGAAACCTTTGATGATGTTATGCACTGAAACCTGTTTTTACACTCTTTCGCAGATTGAAGAGCTCATCTTCACTTCTAAGTCATATCTTTTATTTTACAGACCTAATGTCATTTTATTAGTTGCTGGATGTCCTCCCAGCTGAATCTTTTCAAAATGTCTTCCTTTCCAGCCTTTTGTTGCCTCTGTAAAAACTACTAAAAACTAAGGTATACTACAGTATTTATACAGTTTATCAGTTCACTATAGTAGCATTCTACTATGCTGTAACATTCATTAACAAAGTGTTGTAAATACTATAATGTAATTCACTTTATTTTCACAGTATTTTTTCATGTTAATTCATATTTAGAAAGGTATCTAATAATTACCTTGTAGGTAATTGTTTGCAAACAGGTTTGCTTGTGTACATGGTTCAGTGAATTCAGCAAAACACTGGTCTGTTCTTCATCGTCAAATGTGATCTGGATTCACTCGCTGTTTGTTTGCTAAGTAAATGCCTTTTTCTAATATTTGCTCTCTCTTCTTTTCCTTTTAGCACTCTCAACAACAACAACATCACCCTCATCCCACTGTCGAGCTTCAATCACATGCCCAAACTGCGGACACTGTAAGTACTGAGGAGCTTTTTTATTCACTTCATGATAATGCTATGCAATTCATACATCTACATTTAGTGACATTCGTACTAAATCTTGACTCTTTTTGAAAGGCCTGACTAGAGGCTCTGTGGTGACGCCGTGCCGTTTTTCAGAGCTGTGGTCTGTTTGGAGCAGACATTGTCTTAGCTGAAGATGTCAAGATACTTTTCTTACACAGATGCCTGTGTCGCTCCTCAGACCCAAACCACAATTGATATAAATAATTACACAGTGCCCAAATCTCGTTCCAATCTGTGGCTGACCTGCGATATAACCAAGACTCGGAGATGCTTTTGTTATTATTCGAGTGTGGTCTTTCGTCTCAGAACCTTGGCTCTAATAGAGGGATAAATAAAGAAATATGTCAGGAGTAAACGCTAGTTTGATTTTGGGGCTTCTGGGAGTTTGAAACACAAAGCTTTAGGGTTATCGTGACCCTGGCGCACATGTTCGGAGCTTCCTCCTTCAATCAGTCATTTCTTTTTCCATCTATCTCTCCTCCTCTTTCCGTCACGGCGTTCTCCCTGAAGCCTGTGCTCGGAGTCATCCATAGCTTTATCTCCACAGCCGAGCGGTCTGGCCTCCCTCCCATCAGTCAGCCCATCAGACAGGCCAACCCCCTCATGCGGGATTGAATTTGCTGATGCTCGGATGGCCGGGCGCGTTACTCCCTGGGCAGTATTGAATTATCCACAGCAAGGCTTTGGTTGCTACCCAGTTCCTTTGGATTGAATTTTCTGTCTCTAATATCCCTGATATATCTGTATTGAATTTGTTGCTCGTAAAAACAACTTATTAAATCAAATGTTTAGAGATGCTGGTAATCCATTTAGTAGGATGGTGGTTTGGCTGCAGGTTTCAGTTCACCTCACCTTTCCCCCACCTTCTACAGACGTACCATCTTTGTGCATTCAATTAGATGAAATGATATCACCCCATGACGCTTGCCATTCAATAACTCAGACGAATGAAAAGCACTCCCACCGCTAGACAAGTAGTCATTTTCTCGTGCATGGCGGTCGATAGGGTGTGCTTGCGCCATTGTGCCCATCCTCGGCTCATCCAGTGCACACCTGAGGCAGCCGAGGCTTCTTCTCCCCATGTCATCCATCTCTGTAATCCCTCTCATCTGTAATTAATCCGCAAAGACAGGGGGCCAGATACTGGATTTGTAATAGGAAAAGCTCTATTAAAACCGTCGCCCCCTGCTGAAATTGTCAATGGCGTTTTTTTGTCCACCCAACTGGATTCTGCCTGTTATTTCATTTACAGACAGTGTTGACCAGCATAGCTGCGCCTTTCCATTCGCTGACGCCGCTTTTTCTTCGTACTCTTCGTGGAATGGCCCTTGAGAGATTTATATTAAGGTGTTATTGGGAATTGTGCTATTTGTTGAAGACCTTGATGAAATGAGGGTGCGTGCTCTGGGGATTTGCGAGCGGTTTACTGTGGTCTCCTCGAGATGTTACTATCATCCATACAATAGAATGACCCAGTCGCTAATTTAGATGTGTTATTCTGGGTCTGTATTACCGAAGCTGTAAAGAGATTGTCCCTATGAATATTTACTTGATCTCGGCGGCGAATTCCTTCCTCCTTTGCATTTAAATGCCATTTCACAGATGGAATATGACATGGAGTGTGTAGTAAACATTGCTCTTCTGGTTTCATCTTCAGAGAGCTCTGTTTCCCGACATTTCTCAGGGATCATCCACTCCAGCATCCACGCTAGACATATAAACCTCCTCTGACCTTTATCCGATAGTGTCTCACTGTATGTCCCTCATTATTCTCCCTCTCTCTCCCTCTCTCTCTCTCTCTCTCTCTCTCCAGTCGCCTGCACTCCAACAACCTGCACTGCGACTGCCACCTGTCCTGGCTCTCCGATTGGCTGCGGCAGAGGAGAGGGCTTGCCCCCTTCACACAGTGCATGGCCCCCGCCCATATGAGAGGTCTCAATGTCCCTGATGTTCAAAAGAGAGAATTTGTTTGCACAGGTATGGCACAGTGTTCACTTTCTCTGTCAGAATGTACTTCTGTCGTCTGTTAACTAAAAAAAATGTTTTTTTTTTATTATTATTATTATTGTAAACTACATGTAGCATATTTTTCAAGAAAATGTATTTACATTATGCACATTATTTACACTAAGTAACTTGATTTTTTGTTTATTAACACTATTTATAATTTAATATTTACTTACTTATGTCTTTATTTATACTTTTTTTTTTATTCATTCAATTGTTCACTCACTCACTCCAACAAGTCTCGACACATAAATGACATATTTTTTTATTTTTTCTCATTTTTCTTTCTTTCTTCATCCTGCCATTCTTTTTTTTTTTCTCAAATTTGTAAGTAATCTGCAAATGCTGGCTATTACACGTAAACACTTTTCATTGTGTCTTTTCATGATGCCCCTCCATACATTGTATTTCTTAATGGACCTTCGGGATTTTCACCATTGGTGAAAAAGTTCACATTCAGCTCTTGTTAATTAAGCCCCCTTTTCCTTCCCCTCTGATTAATCAACTGATGAATATACTCCAATACAAACACAAAACACGCTGCAAGAAAAAAGTGTTTCTTAATTAAGCTGCAAAGCAAGACAATAAAACAACAGGGAGTCTGTTCTTGCTGATTATGTGCTGTATTAAAAGCTATTTTCACCCGTCTTCATTTGTGCTGTTATTGGGACTAATATTAATTTTCAGTACAGAAGCGACACAAAGTTTGTAACTACTATCAGAAGGAATGCTATTCTATATATATATCTGACTCAAAATGGTGTTAATGTTCCCTGTGTTCTCCAGTTGCTTTCTTGTGTCATTAAACCATGTTGTCTTTAGTAAATTTTCCTCCTGATCTGTTATCTTTCCGTCTTTTCCTCCTCCCCAGGTCCTGCTCAGACGGAGCCAAGGTCATGCGCTCCCCAGGCGTCCATCTGCCCTGCCGCCTGCACCTGCAACAACAACATCGTCGACTGCCGGAGAAAAGGTCTGACGGAGATCCCTGCCAATCTGCCTGATGGAATCGTAGAAATGTATGGATTGCACTCCTCGAAATCATATCCCTTCTCTATTTGTGTAAAATCTGCCTGTGTGATAAGTACTTACCTCTAATATCGCCTGTGCGGTGATATGCCTTCTTCCGCCTGTCAGGTAACAAAGGCCATTAGCAGTGCGGTGTAGCAGCCTCATTAGTGAGTGCGTTAACGCTGTGCCGCAGTTGTAGATAGATCTTGCTCAGTGCTGCTGTAGGTCTAACATCCCCGTCTGCACGGTTTAGTTAATTAGACAACCAGTCAAAGATCAAAATGAGGCGGGTTATACTGAGCCCGATCTAATGTCCAGGAACCATGAGTAATTTATCAGCATATTCAAGCCGGCCTGCTTAAGGTGTTTGATATGTGATGTGAAATGGTAGACCTTTTAATTAGTAAGCATATAAATACTCATTTATAAGTGCTCTTGCCAAATACCAAAATGGTAGTAGTTGATACTGTTGTATGTGATGTTACAGCAAGTTAATTATTTTCTGATGAATGTACATCATTATTAGACAAAGAGCATGTACAAGCATGGTAAAATGCAAAATATACGTTTATGTGGTACTGGCGAGCTCTCTATGAACACAGGTATCCGACAGGTACTGTATGTGCGCATAAAAATCGGTTCTCTTTTGAAAAAGTTCTCTTTTGGGCACAAAAACAAATTAATGTCAACCTCGTAAACACTGTCTTTAATGAGCTAATTACCATAAAAAGTTGGGAGAGTGTCAGATCCACGTCGTGTGCATCAGGTTTTAAAGAGACAGTGTTGCTTTTAAAGTAGCCTAAAACCTCCTGCAGTGTCATTTCATGTAAATCAAAGAACAACAGAAAAAGAGAAATCACTCACTGCTTTGAATAACGATTAATCTATATAATATAGTTGATGTAAATACAGTTAATAGTTTATGTGCTTTAAGTTATTAAATGTTAAATGTTACAAATAATTGTTTTTTAATTATACTATTATTTATGGCTTAAAATGATGAGAAAAGGCATTTAACAGAGACGGTATTGGTATAAATGGTACTGACCATCATTAATAATTATTTATGTAAAGATATGCTTTCTTTAATCTACATTAATTTTGAGATTCAGTGTGAAATTATGACAGTATATTATATTAATATGTCATTAATCATGATTAATCAAAAATAAAAATAAAAATCAATTGACAGCACTGGTTAATAGTAATGTTAAGAAAATGTCACTTTCGTGAATGTCCGTTTCGAACTCATTTTGAAAGGTATTCTCTTAAACCCGTTATCTTTGGATGTCTTTGATGACTGTGGCTTTCTTGCGATTCAGTTATATCTTTATGAGAAAGCCACTGTTTTTAAAGCAGCCATTAGATTAATGTTGTTGTCAATTTTTCTGCCTATTAACTTTTTTATGTGACCTTTGCTTCATTGTGCTGGCCATGTTAGCTTGCGTAACGCTAATGCTAGCATATTAACTTTAGAGTTCCTATTAAAAAGCAATCCAATTAATGTAATTCATACAGCGCCTGCCGCTTAAAACATTTGACCTTGTAGTAGTTCCAGCCGCTTCTGTATTCAGTGTCCTTCAAATGCACGGGGAACATCCAAAAGAGGTTTCGCGGTATTCTCCAATAAACAAGGACGTCTCGGTTGCGCATGGGAAATTTGCAAGGCCAACATTTCCATTGTGCGCATAGGCTGGGATGTCTTGTTTAATGATCACATATCAGCGCAGCGGTACGCTCACACACATGCATACTGTTACAAAGAAAACACTTGAGCTTTTCGGTGTGTTTTGGCTATCTTGCCTTGGGCTTGGGATTGAATGTTTTCGTGCTTTGGAGAACGTCCATATCGTCTTGGTCAGGGTATTCGGTATCCATATTGATTCAGAGATCCTTGTTTGCAGTAAAGGACAGGTAGGTAATTGCCCTGATATGTGCTGTTCCTCGCCGTTGTTGTTATGTCAATAGTGTATGACCTTTGCATAATAAATGGATATGCAGGCTAGGACACATTAGCCCAACCGAGCCCATGGCCAAAAACAAATTGGGCTAATGAAATGATGTATAACCTGGAGCATGCAGAGAGCTGTGCTTATTTCTCAGGGACTTGTTTTCCGTGCCCCCTTATCCCAGTGAGCCAAAACACAAATTGAACACTCAATGTACAGACTGTCGTAAAACATTAGACGGCTTTCTCTGTAGACCTCCTGAAGGAGCATGAAGTACCAGCCAGACTCTCAAAAACAAAAGGTTCTTCAGCGAAAGACTCTTTTAAGCACTTTTGGTTCAACAGAGCACCCTCCAAGAATCCTAAGATAAGCCATTTTTTACAGTGCACTTTATTTGCTCTGTTGTTTGCAATATGTTTTTTGCAAATAGATGGTTGCAGTTATTTGGGGAACTTAAAATCAGAGCTTTTGGTTTTAATTGAAAATTTTTTTTTTTTTTTTGCGTGGGCCTGTAACGCACAACTCCACATGCTTTCAGACTATGAGAAATGAAATCACCAGCAGATCTGTGTTGCGAGTGGAATAAATGCGTTACGGTGCAAAACACCTACAGGAATATTACAGTGTTTTCTTTTCTCTGCCGCGCCATATTTGTTTCATAATTTTATTATATACAATTACTAGCGTAATGGAAAAGTCAGCGTTGTGTAACAAAACATATCCATCTGTTCCCATGTAGTCGTCTGGAGCAGAACATGATCAAGAGCATCCCAGCAGGAGCGTTTTCCACGTACAAGAAACTGAAGAGAATGTAAGAACTTGCACACACAACAACACTAACTAATGATCTTACCATTTACAGTGTATTGATCAAACGGTTGGAGTCAGACTTTTTTCCTTTCATCAAAAAAAATAAATAAGCAGCAACTGTTTTTAACATTAGCAATAAGAGATGTTTCTTAAAGGGGGTCATATGATGCGGTTTCAAGTATTCTTTTCTCTTTGGAGTGTTACAAGCTGTTAGTGCATACATAAGATCCCTGAAGCTGCAAAGATTAAAGATATTCTTTATAAAAGCTTGTCCACAACCCCTAAAACGGCTCGTTTAAACACGCCCCCGCTTTTCTACATCATGGTGTTGGCTATTATTCTCACTGTTGTGTTGCTGCTGCGCCATGTTCTGGAGACGCTGTTTGTCATTGTGAAAGTGAAACTACTCAGAGACAAGAACAGTCTGGTGCTTCTGGCTCACAATCTTGAAGTAAGTTACGCATTACGTAACATCGCTGTTACACGCTTGAGGTATTTGGGCCAATCACAGTGCACTGAGAACATCAAAATGATGTTCTGTGTAGCAGCATCATATGACCCTTTTAAGTAGCAAAACAGCTCTTACTGGCCTTCTGAATGATGGTTTACGTATATCCAAAAGGCACTTTAAAATTCCTCTATTTTGACACATCTAGAAATATACACACTTACTTTTTATACTTTTTCAGCCTATGCATGAACCCTATACCTGCTGCAAGTGATCTCCTGTCAACCATTTTTAAGAAAAAATAGTAGAAGGGTTCATAAGGCGCACCGCAGTTTCTAGATGCATGTCACCCTGCGCAAGAAAATCTATATTTTAGACACAAATTCAGATGCTTAATAAGATTTCCTCAGCTTTGACAGTGATGCCTTGACGTGAGGAGCTCAGTATTTTGAAGAATATACTCAAATCACAAGGCTTCCTGAGAGAAACACACCTGAGAGGGGAAAAAAGAATTTGTGTATACACTTTCTCACAACTTACCGAATTGTTATAGAGTTTATTTCCACCCCAAAATTTAGATTTTAAATAAACAAGTCATTAATTATCATTCCAAATTTGAATTGCTAAAAACTGGTCCAAGCCAGATCAAGTCACGTGATAGCTTAATGTGAGGAGGAGTAAATGGTTTAAAGATTCGATGCTAATGTTGATCACCAGACAGTTTCTTACGTTCTTTTCTCCTCAGTATCGAGTTCGTGGGTATTTATGGAGTATCGACGTCCTGTCAGACAAATGTGCAAACCATCCCTTTGTTGGTCTAACAGTCGAGCATATTATCTCTATTTATGTCATTACAGAGACCTGAGCAAGAATCAGATATCCGAGATTGCAGAAGATGCGTTTAGTGGCCTGCGCTCGCTCACTTCACTGTAAGTGTTTTTCACACACACACATGCAAACATTCACACGCCTGAGCTGCATAGTAATGCATTCACAAAGATAATAGGCTTGCGTAAATGTAAACAGTCAGGTGAAAGGACAGGTGTCGAATAAATCAGCTGACAGAACGGAGACGAGACAGCCTACTGTCTGCCTGAGAGTGTGTCTTTCTGTGTGTGTGTGTGTGTGTGTGTGTGTGTTTGCTGACATCTGCAGCAGCGTGAACGCAAGGGAGGACTTTCATTTAAATCACCTCAACAAGTCAGAGAGAGACAGAAGCCTCAGCGTGTGCATATTAATTTGGTCAGATCTATCTCCCTGCGTCCGGCCCACTCAGCTGTACACAAGACAGAGCTCATTTACACATGCCGTGTGATTAAAGAGACGCTGAGGGCTGGAAGATGGGTTGCACTCTTTTAGGGAATAGGAATAAAGCAAAGAGGACGCTCGAGATGACATAAACACACAACCACATGTTTGCTCGGATATTTGAGTGTTTTGAAGGAACGGAGAACTTCAAAAACCATTAATTGTCATAAAATAGTCATGGACTTTATTTCATGTCTTCTGAAGCCATACAATAGGGTTGTAGAAGGAACAGACTGAAATTTAAATCATTATTTACTGAAAATGTTGACAGCTCCATCACTCTCCATGGCTTGCTGATAAGAGAAGTATTTACATCCATTTTTTTAAAAAGAATTTTTAAAGTGAATTTTTTTAAATAAAAATAATCATTTTGATTGATCAATTAGATTGTTTCAGCTTTCGGATTACAACAGTTTTCTGAGAAACATCAGTCTGTTTCGTATATATAGCTATATTTTATCGTATGCTCTTCAGAGGACTAGTTTTATGTACCACTTTCATGATTCTTTTATGATTTTTACTGCTTTTTTGAAAAACATGAAAGCCCCACACATCCACGCTTAACATGTTGCACATGGGCTAGACATATTGAGACGTTGTGGGCTGATTCATTGCTCTTTATTTACATTGTATCTGTGTGTGTCTGCAGGGTCCTGTATGGAAATAAAATCGCGGAGATCCCAAAGGGACTGTTTGATGGCCTGGTCTCCCTGCAGCTGCTGTGAGTGCTGCATTTATGACCCAATAACCTTCAATGTCAAGCAGATAATGACTTCTGTGTGTGTGTGTGTGTGTGTGTGTGTGTGGGCGGGTTTATGTGGTTTATGAGGACACAAATGTGTATAATGACATG
>JAUMHQ010000071.1:16418276-16435255 GCA_032361165.1 Enteromius paludinosus
GTGTTTTTGCTCAACTAATGCTTAATTGTGAACAAATTAACCATAAATTAATGCTTAACTAATGCATTATTCTGACCACCTATTCTGAAGTGTTACCGAAGAATAAATCTTTTAGCCCCAAAGGTTGTGGGGAGGTCCAATATAACTATATTCTGCAATGATGCAAATGTCACGGCACTACTTTGTTTAGAGTTCAGAGGATAGCACTGAGATGGATCAGCAAGTAAAGAGCAAATGTCTGATTATAAGAACATCTGAGACAATTTTAAAGAAAGATTTCCAAATATTTAGCAGTTTGATACAGAGCACAAAAGTTACAGGGTGAAAGTTTGCTTTTTCACTTAGAAAGATGAGGTGTATGGACCTTGTTTTGGTTTTGAAAGCATCTTACTTGTAGCTGTTGTGTTATAACAATATAATAACACATCAAAAGTTGCTATTGAACACTGTCAGCTTTGCAGCTCGCATCACAGTCATAATATATAATTGTATTGCTATTTAAATGCAAATTCAGTTCTCCTGCTGGGTTAAATGGGCTGGAGTTTAATCGTTTATGTGGTAATTTAACCCTGCTGATTGCTTTCCATTGTAATTATGTAGTAATGGGGTTTGTGTTTTCTTTCTGTTTGTGTACAGTAACCTGCTGTCTAATCCCTACGTGTGTGACTGTCACTTAGCCTGGCTGGGACTGTGGCTAAAGAAGACCAGGGTGGTTAGTGGTAACCCTCGCTGCCAGAAACCTGCCTTCCTGAAGGAGATCCCTATACAGGATGTAGCCACGCCTGACTTCTCCTGCGACGGTATAACTCCATTCTAAACACTTGCACATTATCTGCTGCTTGCCCTGTTGATGGATCAGGAGCTCAACAAACGCCTGTACCAAACAATGGATATTAAACAATAATTCAGCCGTGCATCACAGTGAACCTTGTTAGCCTGACCACCTTTACTTCAGTGCACTCACCGTAACCAGAGTTCAAAATTAACTTTTACCATTTATTGTTATAATAGTTTATATGATATTCTTTTATTATAAACGTGAAAATGATATATATATATTAGTATAAAATATTAGTATAAAATAAAAATAAAATATTAAATTAATAAAAAATTATGTTAATTTCCTTAGCATATTATTACCGTTGCTATTGTTATTATTATTGCATAGTCATATTTATAAATATATATATATATATATATATATTGTTGTAAATAATGTATTTATCTAATAATAATTTAGTGCCATATATATATATATATATACACACTGTATATAAAGAGTTAATTACCCAGTAAATGTTACCTTTCACAACTTTGAATGTGGTTCTGGAACTGTACAGTATGTGTGTGTGTGTGTCTGTGTGTGTGTGTATATATATATATATATATATATGTACAGGTGTGTTTATGTATGTTCACTTTATACATATATCAATATATGCACTGTATATATTTATATAAAGTGTGTGTGTATCTATATCAGTATGTATATCTATGTACTATATACTAATATACCATATAATTACTATATAGACAGAAAGACAGATAGATAGAGAAGTATTTTAGACCGTAAATGTGAATATACCAGTCTGTATTTCCATGTCTCCATCTATACAATATTCATTTTCTTTCATACTATTTTACTCCTTTCTGTCCACACTGGCCTGTTTATATGCACTCTTTTAAGCAGTTCCTTGTGACTGTCAGGGTGCTGAATAAGGGTTTGCGAACCTCAGCTAGTATTTGTCTTGCAGCCTGTGCCATCCATACCACATCCATCTCCAGTTCCCATGAAATCACGCTGCTTAGATCAGGTCTCTCTCTCCACTCCTTCTCCTCGGGTTTCCCACACCTTCATCCCCCCGCGTCAGGGTAAATCACACCCGGCCAGCTTCCCACAAAGCTGTAGCGAGAGTGTGGAGGCCCTGTGTCTTCTCCCGTTCTGGTTTTTATAGGGAAGAACTGGTGTACATAAAGAAGGGGGGGAAACCAGAACCTCTCGAGGCCGACATAAAGTTTAACAGAGAAACAGAAGCTGCAGTTTGGCTTCTGTCTGGCCGGGGGCCTGTGTTTCAGAAGGCCTCCCTGTCAAAGCCGGGGTTTTTTGGGTAGAAAAAGCTCTTTTAGCTCTGCTTTGGGGGAATATCGTGTTAAGAGAGCCCGCTCAGCTGTAGACGGCCGAAGCACTTTGAAATCAAGAGAAATGGCCCAGACTTGAGGTCCATTAGTTAGAAGAAACTGTCTGTCAGGGCTCATGTGTTGTTATTCCATTCCTTTCTCGGCTCCAAAAAACTCACCACCACAACATCCAGCTATTTCAGTGCTCTGCAATTACAGCTAGAGTAACAAAGTCGAGCTAAATTGATTTACGGGAAGATATTTTCGGTCGTTTGAAGGGGTCCAGTCATTGTAAAACTAGCCCCTTTGGCTCTTCTGTGTCCAGACCCAGTGCTCTCCTTCCAGACTTACTCTGAGTGTTATTGTTGGACCATATCTCAGTCTCCATTACCTCCCATTAATGGCTTAATTCTCTGTTTCTTTTTAATCTGCAGGGTAATTCAGCCTTGTACTGATAGCATCTTACAGAGCTTGGATGAAAGCGGCTCGGGAGGAGGCTACGAGTATAGCTTGCAGGAAATGTGGAGCGAGCGTGGCCAAAAGCAATATTTAGCTGCTGATTTTGAACTCCCGTGCAGTGTATCAGTTCGCAAGCGCGCTCTGTAATAATGATAGAGACCCACACGTGCTAGAGAATGGGCTATTTTCAATGCAATTCACTGCACGCAGCACCTGTGCTCTTTCATCCGTTCTCTCTCTCTCTCTCTCTTTTCTCCATCCTCCATTACTTCCTTTTATTAAAGAATTGATGAGTTTCTATATTAGATCTGTTAGCAACACATATTACATTTTTCTCTTGTATGATGTAAAGGAGCATAAAATATGCATGTGTTTCTCTCTCAGGTATAGAGGAGAATGTGTGTCTGCCGTCAGCCCCTCGCTGTCCTGATTCGTGCACATGCTCGGACTCTGTGGTGCGCTGCAGTAACCGCGGGCTGCGTTCGCTGCCTAAGGGCATCCCTAAAGACACAACTGAACTGTGAGTCTCTCCTTCCAGCTCCCTTTGTTTGTCTTTCTTCCTGTCGTGTTTTCATCTTTTTCCGTTTAGGATAGACAGTTTATTTCCACAAAAAATAATAAAATAAAATAATATTTTATAATACTTATATGGTTAGTTCAATAATAGTTCAATAATTTCAGATTTCGTTTCTACTAAACATTTAGTTACTATGATAGCTACAATATATACAGTATATTATTGCAATATCAAAAGAAATTAAGACATATATATCTACATATATATCTACTGACTTGATGAATATATTCAGATTTACATTTATATATTCAGCCTTTTGACTATATATTCTGACTTACTTCACACACACACACACACAACTATATATATATATATATATATATATATATATATATATATACTAGGGCTGTCAATATATTGAAATATGAAAAAAAATATTTTATGTATATTTTTATTTATATATTTTGTGGTGTCAGACAATGGAATTAATATGATTAATAATTAATATATATATATCACTGAAAATAAACATACAAGATACTTCATATTTGGTATTTTGTCTATTTTATTTTGTATTATTATCATATGTAGGGTATCATCATAAAATCAATTTTACATTTTTTTTAAATATCAAGGTTATCATCATGTTTCAATACCCTCAGGAAATAAGAAATACATTTTTTCAAAGGTTCAGAGAACATCTATGTCCATGTCACATGATGACAGTACACTCTCAGGAAAAAGGGAACAAAAAACTTACGGTATCGATCATAATCTAATGGACCAATCAGATGAAGAGTGAGAACAGTGCCTTCATAGAACCGCTGACACACAGGCCATTTAAACTCTACAAGAGCCACTCGTACTCATTCTTAGAGAAAAGAGGAAAGATTGAGAGACAGGGAAGGAATAGAACAAGATGACAGTGACTAAGAGAAGGAAAGAAATCACAAGATTGCAAACAAGTGACAAGGAGAGACTGATATAACAAGTGCTTATATTAGCGAGTGTGGTGAGCTTGTCGTTGTCTGTTTTTCAGCAGAAGGACAGTAATTGTTCTTGGGTTGTGCAGGTAAACTCCAGCAGGATTGAACTCTTCTCCTGTGTTATAGTTTTGAAGACAATACTCTTGCTCACTGACAGACCCCATTATCAAAGCAGAACTATGCGGATCATGAGCTCTCTTTCAAAGCCCCATCTATCTGTGTCCTGTCATCTTGACGGCTTTTTAGCACGTCACAAAGTGGTCAAATTAGGATGAAACTCGCCCAAAAGTACAAAAGCAATCCCAGCAGTCAGACTTCATGACCGTAATACAGTAAGGCAGCTTACTGTAACGTCTCTTTATCTACTGTAGAGCCACTTTGTGGTATTGAGACTATTTCTTCCGATGTAAAATGGATTTTTAAGCATGAAATAAAATTTAAAATGAATCTGGTTTTACTTTGTAGCTTGTTTGAGGATTGTAAACTCGCCTGTTAACAGGATTTTTCTTACCGTTTCAGATATTTGGAAGGAAACCTCCTCACCTCCGTGCCCAAAGAGCTTGCTAATCTGAAACAACTCACACTGCTGTATGTATTTCTCCACTTTTCATTGAATGTGTTCATGTGGCACACACTTTTTATCTTTAAGGGACCTTTTTGTGCATTAAATGCATTCATTTGTTTGCATGAATTATTTCTGAAGCTGTGGCAACTTTTAATGTTTAGGAAAAGTAAAGCACATGTATGCACACAAAAAGGTCTGTGATGTTTATTAAAAAAAGACAATAAAAATGTGACGGTAAAAAATGATTAATTGTTCAACTAAGTTACTTTAGCATACTGTAAATGTTGGAAATGGTAAACATTGCATTTTATGTAATTTTACTGTAAAATACTGTCACATTTATGACTTTTGCAAGTAAAAGCTTTGAACTTTCAGTCAAAATATGAAAATGAGTATTTTATTTTATTGAAATAATTTGGTTTCTTCTTATGGTTGTTACCAGCAGTGTACAAAAAGGTGTTTTGTTTAATTTTATGCTTTTAGTTCAGGTTTATTGCATTTTCTTAGCTCCATGTGTATTAACCCGATGCTTCCTTTGACTTTCTTTAACACAATATGCACCATTTATGTAAAAAATATTGGCCATTTTTAATGGACGAGCTATTTATGACGAACTCATGACTCACGGTGTGACTTTATATTGTGGCATGATGGTCATTTTTAAGGTACAAATCTTGGTATAACATTCAGCCACTTATTATAAGTTGTAAAATATATAGACACCAACATGCCATCCCACAATCCCTCAAACATTATAACCAAATGAGTTTCTGGCAACCACAACTGCCCCTCTCCTTTTTTTTGTGTGCATACAGTAAATTTAGTAGGATACTTTTGGCAGTATATGGTTTATGCATGTTTGAAGTCATTAGTACCCTTTATCTAACCAGGATGTAAGTAACTGTGATTAAATCTCTTTTCTTCACTTGTTCTGAAGGTGTGTGTAATTGAATCTGCTGTGTGTTTCTTCTGCAGAGACCTCAGTAATAACAGCATCAGTCTTCTTGCCCCTCTCACCTTCAGCAACATGTCGCAGCTCGCCACCCTGTAAGTAACACCACAATCCAACAATCAAACACAGTATCCATGTCCACATGTGTTTGTCAGTGTACTCATGTGAATGTGATTACTACTGCCTCTCATATTCGCTCTCTCTTTCTCTGCAGTATCCTGAGCTATAATCAGATTCGCTGTGTCCCGGTTCATGCATTTGATGGCTTGCGTTCTCTCCGACTGCTGTAAGACTCACTTTTATTTTTTACCTGATGAACCAGCGATCTGCTGCACAGTCACATCAATCTCTCTCTGTCTTTCTCTCTCACACATACACACACACACACACACTCCCCATGCACCACAACACCTCCGCGAGATCCTAATAACCTGCCTTATGAACTTAACTTCAGGAGATTACTGCCTGAACAAAGCTGCTTTAGAACAGCATGTTCACAGCATAAGCAAGTTCTGAAGGAACAAAGCAATAGATTTTAAGAGCACTTAAAGTCCCACTGGTAAACTTTTTCTATTGTTTATATGAAAGTCACATTAAAATGGTCTTGGAAACTTTTTTAACATGACTTCATTTATACAAATTTTTGTTACCTACCAGATTACTTACAGACTCAAACTCAAAATGACACTTTTATTTTTATTTTATTATTATTTTTGTGTGTGTGTGCGGCTTATGTGGTTTATGAGGACACAGGAAATTTGTATAATGACATGTGTATGACATAGGTATTACAATATGAAGGTGATTTATGAGGACATTTTCAGTGTCCCTGTAATTCAAAAGGCTTAAAAAACATACTAAATGGTGTTTTTTTGAAAATCTAAAAGTGCACACAGTTTCCTGTAAGGGGTAGGTTTAGGTGTAGGGTCAGTGTAGGACAATACCATGTACAGTTTGTACAGTAGAAACACCATGACACCTATGGAGAGTCCCCATAAATCACAAAAATCACAAATTACAAAAAAAGTTGTAAATTAAAAGAAAAGATTGTTGGGATTCATTTTACCAAAAAAATGCTGTTTCAGTTTGTCTACTTAAATAGTTTTTGTTACATTTTATATGTTACTTTCTACACCTATGTTTCAGTGTACGGAAATCCATTACAATACGACTTTAGCTATCATAATTTAAAAGTATAATATTCTAAACAGAGTGTAAAATAACAATTCAAATATTTATAATTAAAAAATTACTGTTCCGTTTTGGACATTTTTGTGGAAACTTCTTATGTAAAATTTCTTATGTAAATTGTTCGTTTGAAACAGGTCTTTTTTCAGATTTGATTATTTTAATATTAATGTTGATTTCCTTAAATAAATCTCTATTTCTAAACTTATTAATGGTAGTGTATGTTTCTCCTTGGCTGTTGGATTGTGCTGTAATTGTCAGCTTTATCTTATGAATATAAACCGTGATAAAATATTTTACATTTATTTATGATACTGTTATATGAAATTAGCCTTAGTAAGTCAATGTTTCTATTGAAAATATAATTTTCTTTCACATATTTATTTGGTATTTTGAAAAATTTGGCCATGGACAAAAAAAAAAAACCCAACCTGAAATGCATGTATATTCACTCTTGTAAGTTATTAGGAAACAAATAAATAAGTTAGCTTGAAAAGTGTTATCATAGTTTTGGAACCATCCTGTCTGCATTAAAGGAATAGTTCGCCCAAAAATGAAAATCCTGTCATCATTTACTCACCCTCAAGTGGTTCCGAACCTGTATGAATTTCTTTGTTCACACAAAGGAAGATATTTTGAAAAAGGTTTGTAACCAGGCTGTTTTGGTCACCATTGACTTTCATAGTAGGGGAAAAAAAATACAATACAATGGAAGTCAATGGTGACCAAAAACAACCTGGGTACAAACTTTTTTCAGAATATCTTCCTTTCATACAGGAAATTCATATAGGTCTGGAACTCCTCAATAGTGAGTCAATTTTTAGGTGAACTATTCCTTTAGTAACTAAGTTGTGTGCTGCGGCTCTGAGTAGGTTATCAACACCCTGTGTGCACAGATATGTTAAACAACCCAAAGGACGCCCACCTTTTTCCGGCCCTTTTAAGCTTAGTCTGCCAGGCAGTCATCATTGTCACTTTTTAATTTCCCAGAATGCCCCAGGGCCAGCGCTGACGTGGCCTCAAGGTCCCGTAGCTGTCCAATCATGTTCTCAGGTTGCAGTCTGAGTGTGTACATGTGTGGGCCGAGCGCCCCGTAATACAACAGGAGAAATTATTAAACAGAACCGACAGGGCATACAATGACGTCTCAATGCATATCTGCCGTTCCCACCGGTGTCTCACAAAACGCCAGCGGTCTTCTATAATCTGTGCTAAGTGCCGTGAATGGCCGACCCTTTCTTTCTCTATCTCCATTTATAGTGTGGAAAACAATGGAGCCAGCTCCCAGAGCTCCATGCTTTTTTTCATTTCCTTTTCATTCTTCTCTTTCAGAACCCTCCACGGAAATGACCTTTCAACTATTCCGGAGGGAGCCTTCAGCCACTTGACATCTCTGTCTCATCTGTAAGTGTGTGTGTGTGTGTGTGTGTGTGTGTGTGTAAAAGCATGCTCTCTCTGCCTCTATTAATGATGGACTCCCAGTCTCAGCCTAAGAGACCAACTCAGGTCTTTAGACTCAATGTAAGTTTTACCTCATTAACGGGTGCAACCTAGAGAGAGAGTAGCCTTGTGCTCCGCGCTCCGAGACCGAGCCCCACAGGAAATCTTTGTAAATTTTATAACAGCTAAAAGGCATCTTTTATGGTGGTGCTGTTTTTTTTCCTCTCTGGCTCTAGTTGCTTTGCCGGTTTGGAGCAGGGCTACTGTAGCTCCTTGTTTCCTCATTGAAAAGAACTGTCAGAAAAGAAAGGGCCTGTTGAATTGAAGGACGTCTGTAGTAACCGAAGAAGTAATGAAGAATAGAACTTACAAGGAAAAATACACTAGACTAACAAATCTTAATTCAATGCATTTCTGCTTTCAAACACCCGTTCCTGTCATGCAGGGCTCTAGGTGCGAACCCCCTGTACTGTGATTGTGAGCTGCGCTGGTTGTCTCAGTGGGTGAAGGCTGGGTTTAAAGAGCCTGGCATCGCCCGCTGCACTGGACCTCCTGACATGGCTGACCGACTGCTGCTTACCACCCCTCTCAGTCAGTTCCAGTGCAAGGGTGAGTTTCATTCTGTCTTCTCTCTTTGTGGTTGACACATCTGCTCATGTGGGAGACACAGATTTAAATTTGGTCTGCGCCATGTCCTGAGACAATTTCCACTTTCTTTCTCTCCTTAAATAATATTTTTTCTCTCCCTATCAGTTAAAAGTAGCTTTGTTTAACAACGTTAAAGGCATTTTTTGTTTCAGTATTTAGATTTTTTTCACACCCTCAGATTTTCAAATAGTTGTATCTCGCCCAAATATTGTCCCATCCTAACAAACCATACATCAGTGGAAAGCTTATTTACTTAACTTCCAGGTGATGTGTAAATCTCAATTTCGAAAAATGTACCGTTATGGCTGGTTTTGTGGTCCAGGGTCACACTTATACTTCACATTTGGTGTGGTGTGTTTCAGGTCCAGCAGATTTGAATCTGATGTCCAAGTGCGCCCCCTGTCTGGCGACTCCCTGTCAGAACAACGGCACATGTGTGAGTGATGTCACAGGCTCCTACCACTGCACCTGCCCTTTTGGCTACAAGGTGAGGGAACATCCAACACCCCACATACAGCACAACCCTGTCTAGCATCGTTTCTGTCCTCCTGCACGTGTGGACTGAATGTTCCTATGAGTTATGTGCATCATTACATGCAAGAGAGCCTTATCATCCATCTTCCCGAGCTGAACTCGCTGTTTCTGTAGTTTCTTGATTAGTTCCTATTGTACTCAGGCAGCCGTTGTTTGCGTAGCGGATAGATGCTCAGTAGTGCGACCTTGGCGGTGGGGTCTTGGGCTGTTGGCAAATGCATTGCAAGAGATGTGAAGAATGTGAGCCGCTCTTCCAAGGCAATTTATTCAGTGGAAAGAGCTATGGGAAATGATAAGTGTGACCAGGCGGAAGCATGCAAACATGTAAATTATGTGCCATCAATAGCGGTTTCACTTGCTTTTATAAACATAAACCAAACTTTAGACCATCATTTCAAGCAGAGAGGGTTGCAGATTGCTGATGCACATCCAAAAACCGCTCAAAAGCCCAAGCGAAACAAAGTTTGACATCAAACAGACTCAGTCTGTGTGTGCGTGCGTGTGTGTGTGTGTGTCCTGGATGCAGCGTGCAATCATTACCCTTTTGTTTGGTTATGGGATTCCTGTCAGTGTTGTTCTGTTGAAGAGCAGATAAGAGCTTAACCCTTCGCCCTCTACAAGACACAACCAATGGGCTGTCTTTTAATTAAAACCGTAGCTCTCAAGGTCAACTGCAGGTGCGCATCTGTCCTCGGAGTAAGTGAAGATTAATTGGAATGTTCAAGAGTACTGAATTAAGTCAAACATGGGACGGGAAAAAGAAGCAAAAAAAAGAAAAAGAGGGGCTGAGAGAAAGAAAACAGACATATGGGCCCTTTGAGGAGAGCTGAGGAAACAGGCATATCAGTGGCAAAAGCCTTTGTCTGAAATTGAAATGGAGAGTGTTAGTCACAGAGTTACAGCCCCGGAATCTTAAAGGATCAGGACAAGACTTACATCTTCTATAAACCATGATATTAAACTAAACTCAGCTCTGGGCCTGGAAATAGAAGTAGTAAATAAACAAGATTTTTACATTTGCTGAGGAAAAGAGTGGTACTTGTGCAAAACTATCAATTCTGCAGGCTAGGCTATGCAGTTAATATGTTCTGAGTGTTTTTATTATGTTGCTGTGTGGTTGCTAGGATGTTCTGGATGGTAGTTAAAGGTTAAGGGATTGAAACAGGTTCCTAATTATAAGTATGAGCAACAATAATAACCATAGAAAGCACTGCTAATCATTGCCTTTAATGTCCACTCCTTAACCCTGTATGAAAGGTAAATTGCAGTTAACATTTGAGTTGACATTTACTCAGAACTCATTACGTAATACTGTAGATGATGGCTTTTTTTCTTTCAACCTCTTCACATTTGGAAGTATCCATCTGATTTTGACCTTTGTCCCAGTGTGTATGGTCAGACATGTTAAAGTCTTAAATATCTTTCTTTAAGCAACAACACTCACAGGCTTTCTTTGTCCTCAGGGTCGTAACTGCGAGATCCCTATCAACGCCTGCATCAGTCTGCCATGCGTTAATGGAGGCACGTGCCACCTCACACCTGGACTGGATGGGCACTACAGGTACATTCAGACCTTTACAAATAATATTCTTTCACTTATTGAATTGTTGTTGAGATTTGGTGCAACATAAGTCTAGCCTGCACAGTGTATCCACTGTTGCTATGAATAAAGTATCAGAAAGGATATAATTTGTTAAAATGCACATCTGGACAAAAGCTGTGTATTAAAAATTCAAAGCTTGTAACACCCCTGGACATTTGAAAGATGCAAGAGACAGGCAGATTGTTGTAGTGGCACAATAAATGTCCCCCGTGTCCTATAAATCACCCGGCAACTTTGGTAACGTCACGTTAGGCCTCTATTCAATTTTTGTAGGGCAGTTGCTTCACATCCAGCAGGAACAGAGTTGCACAATGACTTTACAAAAAACAGCAAATGAGCTGCAGAGATTTGTGTGTTTTTATGTGTCTGGGGCGGAATATATCGGTTGCTGGCGTAGCTCCTGAGAGTTGGCAGCCAGAGGGCAGGGACTGGGTGGAAGGGTACAGATGGGTGTGGGTTCTGTTAAACAGTGAGATAAGTTTTACTGCTGTTGCTCAACAAGTCACCGTAGAGATGGAGGTTTATCCAACACTGAGCTTCAGTCACTGATGGATGTGGCCTAAAAGCCTTACGGATAGCAAAAGAAAGGCAAAACAACAGAGAAAAATAAAAATATACGGGCCAGCTTGGAATTTCAGCAAGTAATTTGCGGGAGTGTAATGGAAACCAGCTCATTTGAGGCCTGGTGAAGAACAAGGTCGTGTTTGAGTCAAGAGCAAAACCAGAAGAGGTCGAGGTGGGGTCAAGACCGAAATCAGATGAGGGTTGAGCCTGATTCAGGGCCGAGACCAGAACAAATCAAGTCTGAATCAAGATCGAGGTCAAAAAAGGGTGGAGTCTGGTTCAGGACAGACATTAGAAGAAATCAAGTATGATTTAAGATCATAAGAGGTTTGAGTCTGATTCAAGACCTAGAAGAGGTTTGAGTCTGAGTCACAAACAAAATGTTCAGAGATGGAGTCTGAATCAAGACCAAGACCAGAAGAAGGTCAAGTCTGAGTCAAGAGCGAGATTAAAAGAGGGTTGAGTCTAAATCAGGACAGAGGTTAGTAGAAATCTAGACTAATTCAAAGACAAATATTAAAAGAGCTGATTCAAGACCAAATTAGGTTGGAGTTGGAGGGTCAAGTGTGTGTCAGGCCTGAGACCAGAAAACAATGAGTCTGATTAGAAGAGAGATGGTTCTTAGTGAAGACCAAGACCAGAAATAATAATAATAATAATAATAAAAAGACTCGAGGACCAAGAACATCAAAATATAGTCTCCGATTCAATGAGCAACAAAATATGGGCTCAGACTCAAGTACAAAAACAGTCATGGACTCTAGGAGCATTTTGACTCTGGCTCATCTAGTCACCATCATATTGCTTGTTTTTGTTGGAGCAGAGTGAGATGTTTAGCAAAATCTTTAGGCTGCTCTTTTCCTTCAAGAAAGAGGTTGGTGTCAAGCTTAGCTCAGAATAGATCAATCCGTGCCATAAAAGTGAGTGCTGGTTTACTTAGTGTCTTAAGAAATCCTGATATTCTCAATAAACAAGAACTGTTATAAATAACTTGTTTTGTGTTCATGCCAGCATTATCCTTTGTGGCTGAACTACCCCTGCAATGTGCTAAAACCAAAACTCAGTGTTCCTGTTGGGTCCGAGCAGTGCACTAATGAAGGATGTTGGGTTGACATTTAAAGACCAAACAATGAGATGTAAATGGCAACAAATCACGCTGTTTGACTTGAAGAAAATCAGGGTGTTACCCAACAGAGCTAAATCACTGAAACCCATGTATTTCCTTTTGTTCTAACATTTGAAGTATTGATCACTGTCCTGTGCCTTCCCATTCCTCTAGCTGTGTGTGTCCGCCTGGGTATGAGGGCCAGCAGTGTGAGCTGAATCCTGATGACTGTGAAGACAACGACTGTGAGAATAACTCCACCTGTGTGGACGGCATCAACAACTACACCTGCGTCTGTCCTCCGAACTACAGAGGTACCAGTTAAAGCTCTTTAAACCAGACATATTCCCGTTTCAGTCTCTTTGTTACCAATTTCTTAGTCATATTGCCCTATTTGTCTGCCTCAGTCTTACCACAATGAGGCCATTTCACTGGCAAGACTGTGCCAATTGCATTTATATCCTCCAGCCACAACTGAGGTGGCTAAGAAAACATGAAGAAACCAAAATAATATACATGTTAAGAATGGTAGTGGGCAGTTTTACTAAACAAACCAGCTTTTGACAGAAGTCCTGACTCGGCGGATTTAAAGTTCAACTGTTGTTAAAACTGTCTGTTCATTTCCACTTCAGATATGCCAAGTGCCATCCAGTGGCACCACTGCTCTGGTTCTCTCTTCTTTTCCTCAAAATAGGAAGTGCAGCTGCTCCTACTGGGCCCTGTCATTATAACGGCATTCCTCTTTGCCACCTCCCTTGGAGCGGGTGCAGTTGGTGTAGAGAGTGTGTACTTGCTGCGGTATAAGCCTGGCCACATCCTTAAGCTTGTAGAGCACACACAGCTCTCACAGTCTAAAGCTGAGTCTTGAACCAAGCAAGAGAAAAGTTTTATTGCTCAGAAGTCGATCTTAATGGGGTTCTCGGTTATGTTTCATGAAAGTATAAACTTTGGATCAGGGGTTTCCCCTAAAAGACCCATTTTTAAAATAGGAGTTAGAGGAGGTGCTTTTTTTTTTTTTTACTAAAGCAGTCTTTTAGATTTAGTAGAGAGATTTTTCTTGCATGCCTTTCATTGTATTTCCATTTCTGTATTTTGTTCTGCATTGACGTCAGTCAGTACAAACCTTACCACCAACATCCAGAGTTGATCTAAGAACCCACAGCGTGAGCTTTTTCCAGACTCCAGCCTATTTGGTGCATGCAGGAAACATCAGCTGTAGACACCGACTGCACTGATTCCCTGAAGAACACACACAGTTGCTGCAGAAAGGGTCTAGAGGAAATTGGCCTGGCAGCAGACCACCTAAACCCCGTCTCGAGGGCCTGAGCACGGAGAGGGTACATCTGTTTCTGAGCTGCTGCTGTGCCATGTAGCTAGCGCAAATGTGCTGGACAGGAAATGCTAAGAATCTGGGTGAACGAGTGCAGGGATGTGGAGGTTGGATTAGACCCAGTATGGCCTGTTGCAGGGCCGGACGTCCGACAGCAGGTGGACGGGAACAGGCAACGTATTGAAGGTTCTGGTTGGCAGTGATTTAGTGCCTCCGAATGGAGCCTGCTGAGCTGTGCGCTGGAGAAAGACCTTGCTATCACACAAAGATGTTTTCAGTTGAGCCTGGAGGAGAAAAAGCCTCACACAGTCTAAATGCTGGCAGATGGTGTGAGGGGTGAAAAACACCTCGAGGAGGGTCGTGACACACATGCTGTATATTCAGTCAAAGCACAACTGTGCGCTTCCCCCGCAGACAGCAGAGGTCCTGAGTGTTTCAGCATGTGATAAACCTCCGGACGCCAGGAGAGGGCAACTGTTAGAGTCATTTGTTTCTTCTCTTTGTGTGTCTCTTAGGTGATCTGTGTGAGGAGGTGATTGACCCCTGTCTGCCCGGGTTTGACCTCTGCCAACACGACTCCAAGTGTGTTCCAATCAGTAAGGGCTTCAGGTGAGTGTGTGAGCTCCTCTGGTCAGAATTCTCACGAAAGATAACATGACCTGTCTGTGAGCAAGAGCAAGAGTCAGGTTTATGAAAGTAAAAGCTCCATGCGTTTTGTTCATTAGAAAAGGGATTTTTCTGTTTTTTAACAGACCTGTTGTGAGCTCTGAGGATGTATGCTTTTCTTCAAACCAACTGTTCACATGAATTCAACTTCTTTTTAAAATAAGGTAACACTTTATGTTAAGGTGTCCTTGTTACGTGTAACATGTACTTACTATTATAATAGCTATTAATTATGCATAATTACATGCAAGTAAGCTTAGCCATATAGTAGGTAGTAGTAATAGTAGGTATTCCTTTAAAGGTATGATTACTCTGTAAAAAGGACATCTTAAAATAAAGTGTACCCTAAAATAATTGTTTAAAAGCAGAATTTTAAAACATGAAAAACTTACCATGATGCTGTCCACCAATCTGTAGTGAGCTAAAAGAGATATTTAGCTCCAGCCTATTCCCATGAAGCACTGCGAGTGATGCATAAATATATATCATTACTATGCAGACAACAAGTAACTATAAATTCAATTGGGAGTTTTTTTTACATTGTAGTTCTTGCAGTAAACCTGGAAAGAACATGTAATTTGTCACTTTGACCAATTATTTTTTGCATGGTTTTGGTCTCTTATAATTTTCTATATGAAATTCCTAAAATAAAAGATCATTTGGAGCCATAGTCACTGAAACAGTGGGTGTGCACCAAATCAGTCTGTGGTCTTATTATCACAAGCCAAGCAGTTAACAGTGTTTTAAACACATCTAGTGTTAGGACATCCCCTTTTGCATCTTAACTGTTGTTGTTTTTCCTGCAGGTGTGAATGTTTGCCGGGTTATGTTGGCCAGCACTGTGAGCAGGATTACAACGACTGTCTGGAGAACAAATGCCAACATGGAGCTGAGTGTAATGACGCCATCAACGGATACACATGTGTGTGTAAGGAAGGATTCAGGTGAGACTCATTTAATGCTAAAGACTAATCTAACATACCTTTACTCCTAAATGAAAAACTCATTTTGAGGGGGAAAAAGTAGTTTATTTATGAATCATTTCTAATTATATTCTATAGGGATGCAACGGTACAGTGAGCCCACGGTTGGGTTTGTATCACGGTTTTCTGTCCAAGTGTTTGGCCAGCGGTTCGGTTTTGATGCATCAATATTACTGTGCAGTACTGTATGTGAGCTCTAACATAGCGGGAGGTCATTTGCCCTTTCTATTTCAAGTTATCAAGGTACATAGACAATATGAGCACGACTGAACGAATCACTCCCACGAGATAAACCACCGAAAACCGTTGCATCCCTAATATTTTATAATAATAATAATATTCTCCTAACATTTTAATAGTAATATGATATCGTATATTAAATGTTATTCTAAAATGTTAATATTTAAGTTTAAGTATTATATTTTAAATAATATTTTAAACAAATAAAGACCCTGCCATTTTTTTGTTGATGAATTGGGTACTAAAGAATCTGTTCATTATTTTTATTAATAAATTCCTCTTCACATTTGTATCTGCAAAAGTCAAAGTAGGTTAGAAATCACTCAAAAAGCCTCCACATATTTTTCATGATAACTAGGATACATGCACACCTGTGTTCATTATGATTATGAAAGGCTTGATAGATGATGCAAACATATACACGCTTACACACACACACCAAGCTTCTGTTGGTCCTTTGTTATGTGATAGTGTGTAGGTAAATCTGACATGCACAGACGATGAATATCCATATGGCTAATTATAACATTAGTGTGTGTGTGTGTGTGTGTGTGTGTGTGTGTGGGTGTGTGTGTGATGTGCCACAGAAGAACAATAGCTCTCTCCCCAGCATCCCTCACTCCACTACGACTACTAATTAAGGGCCTGATGGTGTCTTGAGCCCCGCATTAATCTGGCTTACCACCCATCCAGACACTCTATCAATATTCTAACACTGTCTTCATCTCTTGTGTGAATTAGATTAAAGAAAGAAAGTGCTCGAAAAATAGATTACAGTGTTTTCAATGATATACTAGGGATAGATGGTGTAAAAGCTTTGATCATGGTATATTGTCACAATATTAAGAAGTAAATAAGTATTATTATAAAGTGCAACAGGTGTGAATTTACAGTAAGTTCTCATTAGTAAATATTAGTTAATGCATTAATATTAAAAATGAGAAATAGCTATAATTATATAATGAATACTCATTTATTTCCATGTATTTTCTTATGTTTATTTTTATATATTATTTTCATTTCATTTATTTACATTTTATTTGCTTATTTTATTCATTTATTTTTTCTTTCTCTTGACTTT
>JAUMHQ010000071.1:16435355-16456519 GCA_032361165.1 Enteromius paludinosus
TGGACCACAAAACCAGTCTTAAGTCACTGGGGTATATTTGTAGCAATAGCCAAAAATACATTGTATGGGTCAAAATTAATGATTTTTCTTTTTTGCCAAAAATCCTTAGGATAGTAAGTTAAGATCATGTTCCATGAAGATATTTAGTCAATTTCTTACCGTAAATATTTTAAAACTTAATTTTTGATTGGTAATATGCATTGATAAGATCTTTATTTGGACAACATTTTTCTCAGCATTTAGATTTTTCTCTACCCTCAGATGCCAGATTTCCTATAGTTGTATCTCGGTCAAATATTGCCCTATCCTAACAAATAATACATCAACGGGAAGCTTATTTGTTCAGTTTTAGATCATGTATAAATCTTAATTTCTGAAAATTAACACTTATGGCTGGTTTTGTTGTCCAGGGTCACATATGTGACATTTATCGTGAAAATTATCGATATCGACTGATTCTAATTCTATCAAGATAATTTGTCGGCCACATCACAGTAGTGTTGGTATCAGGCGCTGATCTCCTCTCTCTCCTCATGTGCAGGTGTGTGCACGGTGTGTGTGTGCCGAAGGGCTCCTCGTACAGCTGCTCTTGCGCAGATGGATACTCGGGTCAGTTCTGTGACCAGCGGGAAGAGTCCTCCGTCTGCAAGGGTCTGCGCTGTGTGCACGGAGAGTGCAGGGTGACGGAGAGCGGAGAGCCGGCTTGCCAGTGTCAGTCTGGCTACAGCGGGCCGTCCTGTGAAACAGGTGAGACACAGCACATCAGGCATCATTTATGATGATAGATCATAGGTTTTTATTTGCATTTAGAATAGAACGGTGCTTCCCAAACCAGCCCTACACATTAGTCACATCCAATCAAGCTGATTATTTGAGGTCGGCATATAACGCGCAGGGCTATTTTCCACATACTTTATTTCCTGCGGTTTCCACACCGAAAAAAATGTGCTGCATTGTAGCAGTGAAATGCACTACAAATACTGTCTCGTATAATCTTTAGCTTGCTGTACAGAATCCAACACAATTCAATACCCGACCTTAAAGTCCTTATGTTTATTAATGACTTACATAAACGCTTTATTTGATGGTCTGTCCTCCTCCTCCTCCTGACAGAGCTGGCGTGCCAAGGAGAGATGGTCCGTGAGCTGCTCAAGCGCAATATGGGCCATAAAAACTGCACCTCCACCAGTAAAATCGCTCGGTGTCCAAGCGCCTGCCGCTCGGGCCTGTGCTGCGCTCCCACCAAGAGCCGGAGACGGAAGGTCAGCTTCAAGTGCTCCGACGGATCCTCCTTTTCCGAGGAGATGGAGACCGCTGTGGAGTGCGGCTGCACAAAGTGCCCATTGTAATATTAGCTAACCTCCCCGCTCCCCCCCCTGTCCCAAACCTGGAGAAGATAGAGCGGAAACAAAAGAAAATATATTGTAAAATAAACAAAACACAAATAGAACTTATTTTTATTAAGGGATGTTTTTTTTTTTAAAGAAAGAGACTGCTTTTATGATGTTGCTTATATGAAAAGTAATTTTGTACCGTCGAGCAAAAACACACAGATTAACATTCCTGAAAATATATGAATTATATAAATGTGTATAAATCTATATAAATGTACAACCTAACCTGAATTCATTGGGTATTCTGCGTATTGCATGTCTGTTGTGAAGTGTGAGAGCGGAGAGGAATTGGATCGTGTCCGATCAGGACTCGCTAGACTCTCTAACACAGGAAGTGGTGAGCCAACGTCCTGTGCTCCGAATGAACTGCTTCCTAACGGACCTCGGAGAGCTCACCTGCGGATTTCAAGGACGGGATGGGCTGACATTTTGGACTTTGCCCATCAGCCTGGCTCTGGTTTACAAGCTGCAACTCATCGGAGTGAATTTTGTTGCATGACTGCATGGAAAGGTTAAATGTGAACTTGTCAGGCAGTAAAGCTATTGTAGTAACTATGATAGTTAAACGCTCTCTACCTGTTTTACCTTGTACAGTTGAAATTCAAATGCGTCGGCGGGTGATACAGGTGACCGCGTCTCTGGTGCAAAGCACTTCATACTGACGTAGTATTCCGTCATAACCGTCCTTTATTAAAATATTAAATGCAAATATATTACACCCATTACTACTGTATTGTTTCACGTGTACCCTTTTTGTTTTGTTTTCATTTTTCAGATGTAACACTCAGTGTCTTACTCAGAGAGAGCGAGGTCTTTAGATATTCCCCAGGAAAAGCTAATCAGTGTTAATGAATATTCTGTAGGAATCCCCAGTGAACAATGTCATGTTAGCATCTAATCAGAAGACTGGTTGTTATATGGTGCGTTTTCTAGTAATGTTTTGTTAAATATGATTTAGAGAGTGATGATTAACTTGCAGTGAATGTTGAATTAAACCTGTAATGAAATACACAGTTGGATTTTTTGTTTTATTCAAGCTTTTTCAAGAAGTTTGGGGGTTTTTTCTTGTAAATTAGTCAAAAATACAGTTATGTTCATATGCACCTGGAACAAGTACCCAGATCAGCCAAACCCAGTGTAATGTGTGTATTTTTTTTCTATATTAAAAGTACCTTTTCAGTTTCTACATCCCAGTTTTATATTCAGAGATAATGCTGGTTTACGTTTTTAAAGACTACATGCTGTATTTATTTATTTTTCTTTTCATATCTCTCTATTTTAATACTTTAGATCACCAATTATGAACAGCAATTACAGTATGTGTATGCTGTATATTTGTTCCTATGTCAGTAATATAATAATATATCCATTTTCAAATTGCAATTTTATTTGTTACATACATAACCATATCATATGGCATACTGTGAAAGGCTTTTTATGACCGCTCCATTACAAAAGAAATGAATAAGAAGAAAGGTATCAACAAAAGCATACAAATATCAACATATGAGTTTATTTGCAAAAACAGATAACTTTGCACTTTTTTAATTGTTTGCCTTAATTATGTATTTTGTTATGTTTTTATTTTTAGCTTCAAAATACGCAGCTGTATGCACAAAGAAATAATTCGATTTATGAGAAATAAAAATCTGTTTTTGCAAATGAACTGTTTATATATTTATGGATTATTAAAAATGGCTTATATAATTACATATGGATTATATTATATTTATATTTTATTTATGGAGGCTCAATTCCGGCCTGAAATCAGCCCAATGATAGCAAAATCATGTTATGAGTTGTATTTTTCTTATTTCCCGTTATATGTATTTTGGTTGAATCGAAGAATCGCTTGGGGTCTCCTAAATAGGACCATTTTTTATTATTGTGAAGAACTTTTTTTTTCACTGCAAAGAACGTTTTTTATAATGCAAAGGATCTATGAATGTTCTTCATGGAACCATACAGTAGATGCTAATAAAGAGTCATTGTTGTTGAGTGTGTGTGTGTGTGTGTGTGTGTGTGTGTGTGTGTGAAAAGAAGGTGTATTTAGGATTTTCTTCCACTAGATGGAGGTATACACCAATTTGCTGTGAGTCTAAATGTCTTTCGCAGGCATTAAGGGGGTGAGTGTTGGGATAAAGCTGATCATTTTGGTTAAGATTAGGATGATTTCTCCTTCACTAATCAGAACACAAAGGAAGACTCTCACTAGAGCTGTGTTCTTGACCCACAACAGGCAGATTGTTCCGTAGGGCCATTTTCCAGTTAGTCAGTGAACTTTGTTACTTTTGTTGAACATCGTTATGTTTTTCCCCGCAGTGTGTGTATTCCACAAAACCTGTGTGACCTGTTGTCTTTGAATAACTGGATCCTGATCCCTTTTCCCTTAAGGGTGCACTCAGTAAGCTTTCGCTCACTCTTATTTGCCCCAGTGGTCTTGCACTTTACATATAACATGCATGCATTAAGTTTCAGATCTCATACTACCCCCGCAGAAAAAAAAGCAAAAACCTTTGCTGGCCACGTGCTGGCAAAGGTCAAGCATAATAAACCAGCATTCCATCTTTAAAACATACTAGCATATGCTGTTTGTTTTTCAACAGGGACATTACACAACAGTTAACTCTACCATTTCTCAAATCTGGTCAGAACAGCCTTCCATACTCTTACTATTTCTGCATTTCCGTGTATATCACACTGTTGTGTTACAGAGAGACTGTAAGTCTGTGCTTTATTAGTGGTGGGGACTGTCAGTGAATCTATCTGCAGGTTACAACATCATGCCAGTAGGTGGCGATAAGCCATTATATTAATCAGTGAATCAGTTAAATCTGAATCGTAACACTGATTCATTCAGGATGTGTCTGGATGCATTATGTACACAGCTAGCTACAGTGGTGGCTACAATTATCAGAACACTGGTATTGTCACCCACTAAAATTGGTTTTAAGTTAGTCATTTCTAAGTTTTGCTGTAGTGTAGGAAATATCAGTTTACATTTCCAATTCATTTTGCCATTGATTGTAATAATCCAGTGAGATTTTTGTCAGAAAACAGCCACACAAAGATCTGATCATCTTATAGCCTATCTGGAATGACATGAAGAAACAGATCAAACTGACACTACATCCAGAAGAACTATGCCAACTTCTCCAAGATGCTTCAAAGAAACCGAGTCCGACCTGTAAAACTACAGTACTGTGAATATTTTAGGCTGTAAAATAAGGATGCTGCAAAAATTAACTTATAATAACCAAATTAAATAAACATTGGTGTGAGCATCCTTTGCATTTAAAACAGCTTTTGCCCTTGGTGCACAGTTTTTCAGGTAGCTTTCTTGAAGCAGTTTGGCATTAGCAGCTCTTTTTTTTTTACACTTTAGAAGGCCCCTACAGTCGTAAATATACTCCCACCGTTCCGTGGATGGCTGTACACATGCAATTGTTGCCAATCTAAATGCTTTCAAAAGCCAAGAGCAACCCCATCGACCAATAAAATTGTACTTTTACTGAAATACCGATTAAGTATTTATTTGTCTGCAGAGTGTTTAAATGTTTATGTATTAAAAGGTTGGCTACACCAAAGGCCTAATAGGCTAATGGACATTTGAGACTTTTTGACAAGCTAGAAACAGAAGCCATTCCCGTTATCAGAAGTGTATAATCAGAAGGATTTTGATTCTGATAAAAACCTTTTGTGTTGTGCTCATTGATTATTCTGCTTAGACTATTTTCATTGAATCCATGGAAGGGTAAAAAAAATACACAAACTGACAAACTGTGTATAAAATATCATGCAAGTCGCTTAGGACCAGCAGCCATGCTTCCAGACATACCTAATAAGCATATACAGTTATTCTTTTCAACAATGTAATTTTTTTTGGTTTTGCCACCTGCTTATTATATGCCTCCATGAAATGTGAGTATGTTATACATTTATTTCTCATATGTAGACATTGGAACAGGACACACTGAAGGGCTCACTCCTTGTGGCCAATAACTTTAGCTATGTCACTTTTCTATTTGCTGTTGTTGCTAGTAGAAAGTTAAAAACGACCAGTTAAATCAATGTGAAATGAGTAACAATTCAGTATTTTAGACTGCTTCCCAGAAAGGAAAGACTACAAATTATAAATATGCATGATTTGAATTTTTTTCAACACACTATAGATGACCTCAGAGCTAAAAGGCATGGAATAAAACCCACAAACTTCAAATTTCGATTTCATGGGATCTTAGGGCTTCTGAAAACGTGAAGACTTGAAGGCACTCTGAGGGACTCGGCGTTAATGTGAAGGTCAGGACGACCTACTAGCTCTATTATCTCTCTTAGTAATCCGCAGGAAAAGAGAGATTTTAATAGCATTCAGATTAAATGGCAAGCGCCCCAGATTACCCGGGACAATGGCGCAGTAATGCCCAGCTGCACCGAGTTTGCAGCTTGATACATCCACTTGTTTACTGAAGGGGCTAATCTCTCCACAAGTCTAGTCCCCGTGAGAATCTGTGTTTACAAAAGGACGGATCTGTGCCTCTTTCATGCCATTCAAATCCTTTCAAGTGCTCAGTCATTATGTTCAGTAGCTTGCCTCTTAACCCTGGTTCCCTAACATGTGGCTCTTCCTCCTACAAGAGAAGATGGAGAGGTAAAACTGCTGGGGCATGTCAAGTTATTGAGGCACTATAATACTTCCAATTCCTCAGAATTAGCCACACATTGTGGTCATGCGGAGAAACGGCTCCTGAGGAAGAAGACAGGAGGAAATTGCCACAGAATTCAAACACAGATGCAGGAAATGAATGGGAATAGTTCAGCCAAAAATGACAATCCTGTCATCATTCACTCCCTCATATCCTTTCAAACCTGAGTGACTTTCTCTTTTCTGTGGAATAGATTCATTGAATAGATTCAGCTCGCATTAATGAGTCACTCATGAAACAGATATCAGTTTGTTTTGATCTGCATGACCCTGCGAGGCTGGATTTTAAACATTTGAGTGAAGGATTTTAGTTTGTGTTTCATATAAATCTTCTGTGTAGCTTCGGGAAGACTTGAAATATAGTGCACAGTCCTTTTCTGATACTTCCAGTGACAGGTACATTCATAATGTCATTTTATTTCTCCTTTTGTGTTTTCCACAGAATAAATGAAGACACAGAGATGTAGAACGGCATTAGAGTGAAAAAGAGGGCATTCAGAAATTCCTGTCCGTTTTATTTCTGGCACCCCATTCATGAGATTTTTGAGTTAGATTTTAAATCAATGACACGTATTCAGCTGTTTTCCAAGAGGGCATTCACAGGAATTATGATTCATAAGGAGATGGTATCTTGACAGTACTGGATGTGATAGTGAAATATGGCATTGACAGAAAGCGTGACACTGTGTGAAAGAAAGTTCCCACCACACAGCTGGTTATAATCAGGCTGAGATAGCAAACAGATGGTACCCAACTGGCAGGGCAGCCGCACACCAGAACATTGTGCAATATGTCAAAAAGAACATATTTGAGACACAAGCATTTTTGTAGCTACCGATTGCTTTATTTTGACAGAAACTTGGTTCATCAGGAAATGTTTCATTCTGGTCCAGCATAATTGGGTCATGGGCCATATGACTTGAACCAGAAGTCACCAGCTCAAATTTTTTTCTACATTTTATTTATTTATTGGGAAATAAATATTTAAATTAAAAAGCCAAAATATCAAATGTCATCATGCAGAAAGATTATCAGCAGGATTATTGTTATTTTTTACACAACATTTTTTTTTTTTTTTACATTACATCGAAGTTGGATCAGCCTGTAGTGCGGTTTTCCACTTCAATTTTGAGCGTGACTCCAAATCCAGACCTCCATGGGTTAATAAAGTTGATTTCCATTGATAGTTTTTGTCTGCACATTCAATGTAAAGAACAAAGTATATAATAAGAATATTTCATTCAGATCTAGGAGGTGTTATTTTAGTGTCCCCTTTATTTTTTGAGCGGTGTATATATATTAAATACAAAGATAATATATTCAAAGTGCATTTTAGTTCATATTCGTGGTTTCTCAAAATAGCACAGTTAGATGATCTAAAGTTTATTTAAAGAACTAAAGAATCAATTTTAGTAGGCTATATTATGTACAAAATTGGTGTGCAAAAATAGAGCACTTTAAGCGTATTATATGTTTTTCATCGGCAATCATTTAAAAGTTGGGAAAAGGTCATTTTTGAAGTTTTTTTCTTAAAAATTTGCATTGCACCCAAAAATGCATTTTAATCAAATATGTCACATCTTAATGTGATCTCTAGACATTGGGTCTTAACAAACATGGCATGTTCATGTTTAAGGCCCTGTATCAGTAACAGAGATATTCTTGTGGGAGATGATGCTTTTGGCAAACACATCTCATCAGTGATGGCAAGTTTTCCATTGGTAAGCACTGTTTTTATTTCTTTAGAAAACATAAAAATCTGCTTTCTATTTCTATTCTATTTGGGGTTTTTTTCTTTGGTGGTTTAGTTTTTTTGGTAAAGCAATGTTGTTGAATCTTTAATTCAAATTCAATTTAATCAGTGGAACAATATGTGTAGTGTTTACTCATATCTGTTTCCAAGAAGAATTTTGTTTTGGAAAAAATGCCCACACCTTAGGTCCTGAAATGTCTTGACTCGCGTGTTTTCAGGTTGTTTGTGGTTTCACCTAAGATCACCACTGAGGACACTTACTGTATTTCATTACTGGGGTTAATGAACAAAACAAGAAAGTGAGCTGCAAAGTCTTAGTCTGATTTGCTTAGGACACCTTTTCTTTTTACTGTAAGACCTAAATGGTTGATTTTAAGCATGTTAAAGCATGATTGCTTGACTGACAAAACCAAGAACTCTTGGATGAGATGCATTTTTCCTTCAGCAGTCGATGGCTGGTTGTTCAGTGGTCATCTGAGATGTTTGGTATTTGAATGTTTCTTGGAGAGTGGAGGCAGCCTGGCATGGGCCGAGACTAACTGCTGCTCTGCCCTCAGACCACTGACAGCTGTCTGCTTTCCAGTCCGATAATTCCTTCCAGCATGGGATGGAAATCCAGCTAATGTGGGCCGAGCTGCCCTCTTTCCCCAGGCAGACTTTCTATCAGCATCTACAGTAAAGCATGCTGCCTGCAGGTTTACCTGGACTATTGCAGAGAGTCACTTTACATGATTAACTCTTTCTTCATCATTGACAGAATTTTCCGTCTTTCCATCTTTTAGTGCAGGGATGCTATTACAAATCTCTGAAAAAGTACTGAACATGCAAATCAAACACAGGTGAGGAAGAAGCAGAAATAAGTGATAAAATAAGCAGATGCATAAGGTGTAAAATAATGCAATCAAGTATTAAATTGACCATGTTATGGGTTATAATATTTTGGTTGTGGGAGTTTAAGTGCATGCATGCAAGGTCAAAAAACACTTATTTTTTTATAATATGCATTTTATTTGTACCTAATTTGCTCAATGACTCCCAAAGGCTTATTTTTTCCAAACCCTTCCTTTGCATGACGTTGATCTTTGGTGATTGGTCGATTTCATTTAAAGCAGTGTTTGTGAGCTTTTAACACTCCAAAAGCAGCACAAAAATACATATTAAATAACATATAAATCAAAACTGCTTAATATAAGTAAGCTTTTGGAGGTGTTGATAGACTCGTTTTGATCATAATGAGATGATCTTTGAAAAATAAGTGATTTGTCCCAGCTTTTTATTAAAAATGTAGCTTTTTTTAGGAAATGTGATAAAAAACATCAATGCATGAAGCTAGAATAAAATATTTAGTTTGCTTGCTTAAAAGCAAAGAACCTGTTCTTTCTTTTGACACATATTATGTTCAGATATTCATTCAAAAATGAATAAAATACAAAATGATGCAATAATTTGGGTACAATAAATGTTTTCTGAAAATAATAAAAAATGCTAGTAGAGAATGAGTTAACACTCAATCTGATCAACAAGTGGATCTGAATTAGATTACTCCCATTATAATTAATCAATAAATTATATATATATATATATATATATTTCAGTTGTTCTTTCTATTAACCAAGGGCGTCCATGGCCTCAATAAGTTTAAAGACCCCTATAGACAACCTGGACATGGATATAAAGTGGCCTCAAAGTTTTCTAATTGTAACAGCCGAGTGAGACTGAACCTTCCCAGCGGGGTTAAACTCACCTGCCTGCAGACAGTTTGCTGTGAAGCCACCTAATCACGTCCCAACAGACCACCATCTGCCCATATTAGCTCTTCAGTCACCCACCCACCCGCTGCCCGTCAATCTCACAGTCCAGCACACAATGCCTGGGCATCTCGCTGCCATGCAAGCTTCATTTATCTGCAGATTTGGGTCTGGGAAGAGGCAACGTCCTTGACTGTAAAGTAAACATGTCGGCAGAGAGTACTTTTCAACAGTCTGATTGTGTTGGACGACAGCACTTTGTTCTGAGGCAATTCATCATTCATTCACAGCTCCCTGTCAGAGATGAAACACTTGAGTTGGTGTTCAAAGGCGCTGAGAGGTCATGGGGAGAATGCTTTGTTAAAGGAGGAAATCCCACAGTGATATAATAGACAATTTGAGCATGTGGTCTATGGGGTCTTTTGATGCAATTGCAAACAGGCAATCCTTCTCACAACCTGTAATGAACTAAGGAAAAAAGCACCAGCAAGTCTGGGCAATTTCTGCCGAACTTCTTTCTTCTGTGCACACCAGTCACAACATTCCTTTTTTTTTTTTTTTCTCGTGACAAGTTGGGCTGAATGAATGTGTCTGAAGAGCTTGACAATTCACAGATGGACTAGTCATATTCAGGAAACGATTGCTATGTGTTTGCATTTTAATAGGCTTAATGTTTTATTTTGAACTTATTTTTACAAAATAACAGGAATATATTAGCTGTTGGACATTGTCTATTGGACATAACAAGAAAATAATGAAATAACGTGGTGCTTAAAGTGTAACTTGAATACTTTAGTAACTTCTTTCCAAAGCAAGAGCTGCCACCTTGTACTCTCTGCCAACAAAACCATTCCCTTTTTTGAGACTTGTTTGTTGCTTGACCTACATACTTTGCTGTATGGTCACAGCACAATTCAAAACAGACGCATTTCGAGGCAGCGTGTACCTGTGAGGCTTTAAAACCTAAGTCCAAATATAGAAACTCATTCATACAATGCCATTGATCAACATTAGGTACTCATACATCACCACAACACCTGTCTGTTCATACCCGCAGAATCATATTCCCAACAGACTGATGAATAGACTTAATGCCAGATTACTGCTTGCTGACAGAAAAACAGCTCCCTCGTCTTTCATTAGCTCTATTAATTGTCTAGTTGTGAGTGAAAGATGTGCATAAATCACATCCTTAAAGGTGCTGTATGTAATTTTCGGACTCTATTAAAGCATAAAATAGCTACTATTGCAGATATTTAGAAAACAAAGTTCAAATAATTGTTTCTGCAAAAAACAATGCAACGGTTATTCGGCATTAAAATGTGTGTTCCGTGTTGGAATGTCTGTTTTTTGTTTTGGTCCGTGTGACTCCACCCACTACGACGCCACATTTTAGCTAATAATATTTGCATGCCTCGGGGTTGCCAGTTGGTGGTAAACACAGCAAATTCAAGGTCAATGATTGCAGATTCTACTTGATACCGAAAAGCCTTGGCAACCATCTAAAGCGGTTTATAACCAGAGGAATATTCAAACGCAGATAAAGCAATTCGTCACCTTCCATTTCTAACTGCGTTGTTACAGTTGCGTGTCAATAAACTGGCACCCCGAGTGAAGCAACTGTCTGCAGGATTTGTGAAATTTTCCAAGTTTACACGTTCACGCAGTTATATGCTAAGTTGCGCTGTTACACTTCTCCTAAATTAGTGTTTAATGTGCCAATCAAAAACACAGACCAGGAAGATGCAGAAATGAGGGATGTAAGCATATGCATATGAAAAATAATGTGATTGTTTCATTTTGTATAAATGAAAAATGCCTAATATTACAGAGGGATAGGTCAATCCAGGAAGTGGTACAGACCTATGCAAGTTTTGTGAGTACTGATGGAAGCCATATTTACCACATCCTTGCTTTGATAATATTACCTAATATGATCCAGACATAGTATTTAATAAAAATAAGATTTTCTCAACCTTTTTGCTCAAAATGTCGCTTTTTTATTAAACCTACCTACATTCAAGTGTTGATTAAAAAACAAATAAATAAATGCTTGAAACTAGAATAAAACAAATTTTTTAGTTTGTTGGAAGGTAGAAAGTCTTTATTTTGATGTATTGCAAGTTCAGATATTCATACAACTAAATATTCTGAGGGCCATGAAATTTTAGAGAAATCAGCAAAAACGCTGGCTGTGTCTGGCGACTTTTTTTTTTTTAAATGCTGGTGGGGAAAGAGTTAATTGTAAATATTAAAATTCTTTGAAGGCCGCACAGGTTATGGTCATGGTCCAGTAACGTCATGGAGTGTCACATGACTCACGGCATAAAGCATCCAGGCATAATCACAGGAGTTCTGGTTCTCGATTATATGTCTTAATGACAACCGTGCAGTGAAGATCTGCCCCATTCCCATCAATATCTTCACAGTTCACCACTCATGGGCGTCAGCAGGCAATTCTAGAGGATTTTATGACTTTTGACTATAATTGAAGTTCTAATATGGCTCTCACAGTCCCTCCCCATCATACCTCACCCTGTCATCATCCTCTTCTCTGTCTCTTTTCATTCATCACCCGTTGTTTTTTCCAACTGCCTCGTCCAAAGGATTTTGCCTCGGTCTTTAGTCTTGGACATGTTGTACAGAACAGAGTGAGAGCCCGCTTTCCTGCTTAAAACTGAATTTCAGAAACATGTTTGTGTACGGAAAAGTATCTCATTTCCTCTAATGAGGGTTCTTCAACCCTTTGTGACCTTTTACTGACATTTTCATCTAAACTAAGCCGTGGGGTGCTGGCTGTCAGCATGAGGAGGAGATCTGATGCTGTGTGAGAGTCGGGCAACAGGTATGACCCTTCCTCAAGGACACAATGCCCTCTCTTTGTTCATAACCTCTAGGTAAATGCCCCGTCGCTGATTATCTGCTAGCCCTAGTCGTTTGGCTGATTGATCCTCTAATCCCTTCAGCTGGCCGTCTGCCTTCCGTCCAGCTGCTCTCACAGAGCGAGGAAGAGGTTGTCACGGCTCATTGTAAGGAAATAAAAGAAATTTTTCTCGGTGGAGAAGCAGAATTGCTTACACACTTCCTTGATTATCGCTTTCACTGGAAGCTGATTTTTTTAAAGTTTTTTTTAAGGAAACATCTAAATATTGTGCAATAACTAAATCAAGCTTTTATTCTTTCTCACTAGTATTGCTGTTTGAGCATAAATATAGATATCCAAGGTTTGCAAAGCTCCACTGTAGCAAAAAACACTTTTTAAGAAGCTTGCTCAAACTATACTAGCAAAGAAACACATTTACAAATTGCGAAATGAAAATACACCCAATAGAAACACAGTTTCGCAAAAACTCCAATACATCGCAAAAGAGGTTTTACTCTCACATGCACATGGTGTTTTTTCAGGCAATTTGAAACAAAGGGATATTTTGCTGAACTTCTTCAGCTGTGTAATTTCTCAATAGTTTTTTTGGTAACACTTTATTTTGATGGTCCCTTTTGAACAATCTGTTGAAAATAAGTAGCTTTGCACCTACATGTCAACTAACTGTCATTAGAATATTAGTACACTCTCTAATTAATATCTGCTAACTCTTTATTGTGATGGTCTCCCAAAAGACGCTCAACTGACTATAAGTAACTTTGCAAGTACATATCAACTTATTCTAACCCTAACCCTACCAGTCTACTAATTCTCTGCTAGCACTCTATTGAGAGTTAGAAGATACAGTATGTAGGTGGAATGTTACTGATAATCAACAGAAAACGTTAGAGGGACCATCAAAATAAAGTGAAACCATTCGTTTATTGACATTTCTATCATGACAACTCTCTGAAGATTTTAGCATGGTGATGGATATGACAATGTTACATGCTGTACTTGTACAGGAACTTTCTACTGCCAATGTATACAGCAATATGGTGCTGTGAGTATTTTACCTACCTTGGTGCACTGTTCAGCGACACAAGAAATTTGTACCAACAAGGACATATTTCCAAAATGAAGTTTCCAAAAGAAATTAACGCTAGAAGCAGTAAAACTCACACCATTACAATAACTATTCTGCACACCATTGCTCACCTGAACTGTTGTCTTCATCCATTGTCATTACTCTGCTGTGAAATAAACACTCTTTACTCTACTTACCTCCTGTTCAGTGTCCGCTTCTGTAACAGAAATCTTGACCAAGACAGTTATTCACAGCATGAGCTCACCTTCGGCGAGATACCACATCCACCACTACTGCCAGCACAATTGCCGGATCCACCAGACACTTTCACCACTGCTTTGACTCCTACCATGTCCATTCCATGTTCCGATCAGCGCCCTACTCCGGCTCGGCAGAGGAGTGCAAGGGATTCCTGCTGCAGTGCTCAATCAACCCTAGTTGCCATGCAACCCTCACTATACACCACCGATCATTCGAAATGTATCATTTCTTGGTTGGGCGGAGACACTTTAGGCCCAAGCTGGACCTGCAGTTTCAACTCTCCAGTCATTTATTACTCATTTCAAAGAGGTGTTTGATCAGACGGATGGAGAGGTGTCGGCGGGAGAACAGCGATATCCTTTTTCACAAGGTACCATGTCTATTCAGGAATATTTACTGCCAATTCAATTCCGTACCTTAACAGCTGCAAGTGGTTGGAAAGAACAATCCCTTCTCAACACCTACCGGCAAGGATTGGAACCTAACCTTCGCTTGATGTTAGTAACATATGATGACTCCGTAGGCTTGAAAAAATTTATTCAATCTTCAATTTCACGGTTCCTCCAGCCTCCAGTCATGCCTCCTCGATAGCCCGAGCACTGCAGCTATTTTTCCCCACTGGCCGGAGATCACCTACCTTCCAGAACTCAGCACCGAACCTATGCTAATTGACTGAGGACGAAGTGTTCTGCCCCAACAGAGCTGCCCAGCTACCACTACATCACCATGGGACCAGTCCCTTAACAAAGCAAGTGAAATTTCGGTATCCCCTTCCCCCTGTTCCTGCGGCCCTAGAGATGTTACGGAGAGCTACCGTATTCACAAAACTTGACCTCCGCAGTTCCTACAATCTGATCAGAATCTAAAAAGACGATGAGTGGAAGATCGCCTTTGTCACGCCCTCTCGGAACTATGAATATCTGGTCATGCCCTTTGGACTTCTCAACACCCCCTTGATATTCTAAAAAATCATGCACGAGATATTTAGAGATTTCCTCTATAAATTTGTAATCATCTATATTGATGACATCCTCATATATTCCCCTAACATGTTGGAACATCGCAGGCACGTCGCGGAGGTCTCAGAGAATACCAGCTCTATCTCAAAGCAGAGAAGTGTTCATTCCAGTCATCAGTCCAGTTCCTGGGGTATGTCATCGACCAGACTGAGGTTTGCATGGACGAGGGGAAGGTAAATGCAGTAACCATCTGGCCTACTCCCTCCCCATCAAAGAACTTCAAAGATTCATTGGATTCTCCAATTTCTACCACAGATTCATCCAGAACTACAGCATACTCTCCAGTCCCCTCACGTCTTTCCTGAAAGGAAACCCTAACCCTAACCCTAACTGTAACCCTAACTCTTACCCTAACCCTAAGTCTCTGTCCTGGAATCCCACCACATCCCAAGCCCTTGAAGCATTGAAATAAGCTTTTACCTCTGCTCCACTCCTGGCCTATTCTAATCCAGACCTCCCTTTCTTATTGAAGTGGATGCCTCCACCACAGGTGTTGGAGCGGTTTTGTCTTAGCCGCAGGGGAACCCAAAGCGACTCCTTCCATGTGATTACTACTCCCGGAAGCTCAGCCCCGCGGGAAAAGAACTATGACATCAGTAACAGCGAACTTCTAGCCATCAGACTGGCTCTTGAGGAGTGCCAACACTGGCTGGAGGGGGGCCCGCATCCATTCACAGTGCTTACAGACCATAAAAACTTACAGTACCTCAGAGATTGAATGAATACAGTCACCTCAGAGCCAGCCCCAGCCAATCTGCCGGGCTGTCCCCAACACCTATGAATTGTACCCCGGTCTGAAAGAACACCCCTCATCCACATTACTCACACCTCATTGGGCACAGGCTACCCTGGAACCAACACTACTGGAACTCTCTCACTACTGCAAGATCATTTCTGGTGGCCCGAGATGGCAAGGGATGTGAGAAGGTACGTGAGGGGGTGCCGGGAATGTGCCATTTCAAAGAGTCCCTCCCAGTAACCATCAGGAAAACTGTTCCCACTCCCCATTCCTAACCGCCCCTGTTCACACCTAGGAGTTGATTTTATCACTGACCTGCCCCCCTCAGAGGGTAACACCTGTGTCCTGGTAATAGTCGATCGTTTCTCCAAGTTCTGCTGTCTAATACCTCTCAAGGGTTTATCAACAGCCATGGAAACCGCCCAGATCCTATTCAACCAGGTGTTTCGCTTCTATGACATCCCTGAGGACATTGTATCTGATAGGGGGCCACAGTTCATCTCACGGGTCTGGAAAGCCTTCTTTAAGCTTCTAGGTGTGACCATCAGTCTCACGTCCGGGTACCACCCTCAAGCCAATGGCCAGAAGCAACGGAAAATCCAAGGGGTGGGGCGGTTCCTCCGTACCTTCTGCCATATTCACAAAGACTACTGGAACCAGTTTCTGGGCTGGCCAGAGTACGCTCAGAATTCCCTCCATCAGGCATCCACTGGTCTCACTCCCTTCCAGTGCGTACTTGATTTCCTGGTTCCTGATTCTTGCCTATATATCTTGGATTTCACCCTTTGCCTGCCATTGGACCCTGTTTGTATCTGGTTTGGATTATTGCTCTTTTCTCTGGATTGCCCCTTTTGTCAAGCCCCCTGGATTCTGTTCACTGTCGACTGACTCACACCCTGGTTTGGATTATTCTCTTGTCTCGCCATCATCATACCTGTTCACCAATGTTTTGACCCTGCCTGTGTTTTGTTTATGTCTTTTAATAATGTATGCCAATGGATCCGCATGCCTCTCGTCTCATCACCCCCGTTTCAGAAAAAACATACAAAACCTTTCATTTTCTGTAAAGCTGCATTGCAGCAATTTGTATCATGAAAGCGGCATACAAATAAACTTGAATAGAATAGAATTTAATTATTTATAGCTACTAATCAAAAAATAAGATGTAATATATTTGCTGTAGTTTACAAAATATCTTCATGGAACATGATGTTTATTTAATATTTAATTAACATAAAAGAAAATTCAAAAATGTTGACCCATATAATGTATTTTTGGCTATTGCAGCAATTATGGTATTGATATGAATATACCCCAGCAACTTAAGACTGGTTTTGTGGTCCAGAGTTTTGGAAGGAAGGGCTTAAACTGGGAAAAGAGTTGCAGCAATGCTGTAAAATAACTATCAATCATGAAAAATAAATCGGAACTTAACTATTTAAAAAAATAATATACTGTTCAATTGGCAATGGATACATCTAGATAAAATTATTCCAATACTGCTACATGTAGAGTCATGTTCTTAACTATGCATTTTGGGCTAGTTATGAATGAACATTTTGAGGTTTTGAAAATCTTTCCAGGTTTTAAATAAACATTCCTGATTGTGATTCAGTAAGTCTTTTAGTAGTAAGTCTTTCTGTAGTTTTCTATGCCAAATGTTAACCGATACAACCACAAAACTACTTGACAGTTTGGGATACGGTTTGGGCTGTCAGGTTCACATGACCTCCGCAGGGCTCTGCTCGGTTTGATTTGTTGGCCAGCTCTCACTTATTCTCTCAGGGACTTGGCACAGAGAGCAGACTTGTTTTAAACCCCATCAAATGCATCTGGAAAAAGGTGTATATTGAAGTATAAAGTATAGACTAACAGAAGGACAATTTTCTCTTTGTGTTTTGATCAGATTTGAGCAGGTGAACATAAAAATGATATTGTTTTACATGCATTTACATCTAATGGCCATGACACACTGTGCTTATGGATTACAGTACAAGTCATAGTGAATAATGTATTACAAATGACATATAACCTAACTTTATGAAGTCTAAGCTGTCATATTTGTTTCTAGTGAAAGCTAAAATACAGTTATAAATGTCATGTACTGTATATGTATGGAAATTCTTTGAAGAAGTGTTTTGATGAAATCCTGTTACTAAAGGATCATATTTGTAACTGACAAAACAAGACTTGTCATTCTGCCCTCGGGATCCCTGCATCATAACCAGCTTTCCGAGATCACTTCTTTTTGAGGTGTCAATGGAAAATTTCACCCTTCTTTTTAACTGATTTATGTAGCCTATATATGATGCAAACATGAAATGTGTTTGACTGCTCTGCCTTACATGTCCTTTAAAGGGAGAGTTCAGCCCAAAATTAATATACTGTCATTATTTAATCATCCAAACCTGTACGACTTGTAAAACATTATGATATTTTGAAGCATTTCTTTCATCAGAACTGACATTTTTGAGTCAACTATCATTTAGTTCCTCTGTATGTTTACATGAATTCTGGCAAGTTGTTTATGACCTCTTTTCACACCTGTTTTTTCTCATAAAAAATTAGCTTGATGTTTAAATGGGTGGAGTATCTTTGAACATGGGAGCGCCATTGTTGTTTAATGGAATTTAATTATGTAGTAGCTAAAGTAGCTTTAGTGTAATTCTAGATTTTGCTTAAAAGTGATAATAACTTAGTAGCCACAAACATTAATTAATAGTTGTAAAACACGCATTTTACCTGGAGCAAAATTGATGCTTGTGAACAAAAATCACTCGTAAACAGACATATAAATATGCAAGAAACGTTCACTTTCTGTCAGGATCATTATTGGACAGTGTTTGGATATTTGTAGGCCTACTCTTCAAATTCTCTCTCTCTCTCTCTCTCTCTCTCTCTATATATATATATATATTCAATTAAGAAAAATGTATAAAAAATTAAATTTCTACAATAAGAAAGAAATTGCCATAATATTTCATATATTCAATATATTTTAAATGTTTATTTTACATTATTAGTAGTGCTGTCAAACAATTAATTATGATTAATCACATTCAAAATAAAAGTGTTTGTTTGCATAATATATGTACTGTTTGTGTACCGTGTAGGCTATATTTATTATTTATATATAAATACACACACATATACAGTATATATTTTAAAAATATTTACATTACATTTATATATTTTATATTATTTCTAAATATATTTAATATATAAACAACATATTTTTTATTTTTTTATTTTTCCCGCAAATAATTTTTGACAGCATCAATAATGAGATTTGTGGTATTTATATTGTATTTATTTTTTGAATATAGGTGGATTTACAAAAGGCAAACTTGTTGTTTTTTACAGACCTTGTTGGGTATGCCTCTATTACTCCTCCAGTCATTTTGATATGTAACATTTTCAGACATGCTCAGTATCTGTTGATGCTCTCACGCTTTTCACATGCCAATAAACCTGCAGTGGCGTTCAAAGCATTCATTAAAATCCTCACAATGATAGGCTTGAAAGAAAGCAAGTCCTGCTTTCACAACAGGTGTTGAAAGGAACACGGTTATGTCCATGTTTGTGAGCGTATCTTTGTGTCGTAGCTGGATTTGGAGGGGGTATGGCGATCCCACATTGCCTTCCAGGCAAGCCATCTGGCCCTGCCACCGAAACCCACTCCAGTGCATTTATCAGGCAAGCACAAAGCACATAATAAACTCCATACTATGGCATAATTAGCCAAGCGAGAATTTAAAATGAGAGCAGATTAATGTTAAAGAAGTTGCATTTGTGGTACAGGCTCAGCAGGATCGGGCTGGTTGTTAGGATGCTGGCCGCGGTGGAGGCAGGAATGCTGCTGGATTGGAGCAAGGCAGAGTATGTGATGGCTTTAGCAGATGGGGGCTGCACAGCATGTCTCCTCTGTTTGTATGTATATACGTTCACTTCTCACTTTTTAGCGCTTTACATCAGCACATGGGTCCCGTCGTATTCCAAGAACTGTCTGTGATAGATGCCATCTGTCTTGCACATGCTGTCTTATTGTCATATCCGCAAGGATTTCCATTAGAATCGTCTTTGTTTACTCTGTTAAAACTCAAAATCTTTTTTCCTCTCATATCCGTTCTTCACCCTGACCTCTTTCTCTCCTGGCAGATGGCATTTATTTAGGGGGTATTTATCAGGGTGTAAATGTATTAATGAGTTTTCCATGCCCATTGCTTCAGGCTTTTGATGATCCTTACAAAAGAGAGCCATGCTTCAACACATTACACCCCTAAAAATTAAGATCCTTAAAAGTTTATTCACAGCGATGCCATAGAAGAAACATTTTGGTTCCACAAATAAAGATTCAGTCAAAAGTTCGTTAAAGAACCTTTATTTCTTGCCTTTTTAGAATCTGAAAAGCCTTGTTTCATCCACAAAGAAGCTTTAGTGAAACAAGAGGGTTCTTTAGATATTAAAGGTTCTTTAATGGTTCCATTTAGACAAAAAGGTTCTTCTATGGCATCGAGAAGCAGTGTGTACTTACTGTATTTTATAGCATTGCTGCTAGACTCTGGTGTAGGTCTGGTAGAGATTGAGATTAAAATGAATGGCTGATAAAAGCAGCTGTTTAAGATTAACATCAGCTGTCCTTCAAGCTCCGCCAGTCTACTCTTTGAAATCTGAAATGATTCAAAGGAGGCAAAAACTAACAACTTGATGCTACGGCAGATAATGGAAGTAAAATGGATTGCTGGGTCTCATGTTACTTTATTATCTGAAGAACATCAAGAAAGAAAATGGAAAGCACGATCGCTACCTCAAGACAAAAGTGAGGAAGTAAAACAGTGTGTTATTCTCAGGTTCTAAAAAGTACTACCTGAATTCTGGAAATTTTGGGACATTTTTAAAAATTTGAATAAAATGAAAACTAAAAGCTAGTAAAATCACATGGGCCAATATTTTATTAATCAATAGAACATAACATAATACATTTTTTAAACTGAGAAATTGTACAGTTTTGTCCACTAACTGAGCTCATTTCACATTTGATGCCTGCTACAGGTCTCAAAAACAGTTTGCGCGGGGGCCACAAAGAGCTGAAAAAGCAAAGAAATTTTAAAAAGATACAGCTTGGAGAATATCTAGCAGCTAATATAGTTAATTGAAATCAGGTCTGTAACATGATATTATTTATTTTTAAAGGGATATCTTCTAGAGGCAGAGTCTCTCAGAAGTGTAGATGGGCAGAAATTCTCCAATCTGACAAAGAGTGCATAAAAACATTGTGCTTTACATTAGAGACAAGGCCGAAGACCTTTGTTGGATGCCCAAGTCTCTCCTAGATTCAGTAATATTTTACACTGATAGCACAATGTTTTTATTGATTTAAAGTCGAAATGCTTAAATGCCTGAAATGATATTTATACACAAATAACTAGGGATGTAACGGTATTGCAATATCAATTTTTTTCGGTAATACAGTGGTCGCATGACTTCTCTTCTGAGAAACGTTTGCTCAGGCAAATGGAGAGAACGGGAGGTAGCGGGAACTACAATTCCCATCAGCCCAAGCGTGCCCATCATTCTTTGCAGTCTGTTGTCAATACA
>JAUMHQ010000071.1:16456619-16469125 GCA_032361165.1 Enteromius paludinosus
TTCCTGTTTCAAAGTTTACAGATAGATGGCTAATGTGTGTGCCATTGATATGTTCAGTGTTCATGTAAACTGTTAAACTGTAATAAACACTTCTGCCACTTTTTTTGAGCCTCTTAATTAGTTTTGTTTTTTTATATAAATGATTCAATAAATACCGTACCGTGCCATTCATACCGAGGTATTACTGTACCGTACATCCCTAGGCTACCAATAACGGTCAACATGAATTTCTTTACAAAAATACAACTTTATTTTAAAGGAAATGTAGCCAACAAATGCCCAGCACAGGAATGTGAACTTCTTTAGTGCTGCTTTAAAACATTGCTGCATATTTATTGTATATTGAAAGGAAATTGTGACTTAAACAAGCGCCAATCTATTTGACAGGGTAAATGATTCTGGTTCAGCTTCCTTGGTCATTTTTAACACCATGAAGCTGTCAGTTATGTTTGTAGGACTGAGCTTGAGGTCACAGTGGCTGATGATGGCTTTGAGAGAGTATAACAGCTGGTTTGGATATTTTCCATGCTTTTATCACCACAGAGTCAGATTGCATAACTCTCTGATCTCCTCCCGCGGCTCCTCGTTTGCCCTACATTCCACCAGAGCTTTAAGGCGCAACACTTTTTTTTTTTTTCAAGACTACAACATAATTTTATTTTGGGATAATCCACGTCCTGTAAACCTGCCAGACATTTGATGGTAAAGCACTTGAAATAATCAGGTGGTGGTGACAGACTAGCGCTAATTTAATTTGCATACAGCACCGAAGCATTTCTTCACAACAGCCTCGGGCAGAAGCGGACCTGGATCATAGTCACGGGTGAATCTGCATTGACAGCCGTGTGCCGTCTGAGGAGATCGCATGAAGGAGAGGAGACAGGAGACCGGACCAAAACATTCGAAGGGAAATGTAGCCAACGTTATGCTTTGTTTGCTTCTGGGTGGTCTTTGATAAAGGATATTCCAGATAAAATAAGACATGATAACTCTTTAACGGCTGACGTGTTTGTCTTGGACCGTGTCTGTTGATATTGAATGTCTTGAGACGCATTGCCACATTCCACATCTCCTTTTAATTGCGCCGCTCTGATTGCAGTTCACTGCCACTGTTTTACGTCATTGAAACAGGCACTGTATGTTTTCAAGTGAGGATGGAATGCATTGAGTTTGATAGGAAACCAGAAGTAGACATGAAACATCTCAAAATCTTATCAAGGGCCAATACAAAGATCAGTGATTCCCAGGCCTGTTCCTGGAGGCACACTACACTACGCATATTTTATGAGGGTGCTAATTCATACAAATTCGACTTCACTTCAGGAATTTATGTGATTTTTGCTAAATCGTGCATTTGAGTTACCAATTCGTATGAATTTGTTTGAATGACCTACACCTATCCCCGCCCCTACATCTACCCGTCACTGGAGTTTAGACAAATCGTACAAAATCATACGAGTGAGATCGTATGAATTCGCACAATTTTTTGGCACCTCGTACAAATATTTACGAATTGGTCTTGAGACTGTCTTGAATTAAACACACCTGATTTCACTCATTAGCTTCTTAGTAGAGACTAAAATGGATGGGTCATACTGTATAAGGGATATCTTCAAATATGCAAATATACTGCAGGGATTAAATTGAAATATGCAATAAACATTAGTTTAACAACATTACATGTAACATACAACCCTAATAAACATAACTGATAAATGAAAAAACTTAGAACAAACCACTGAAAACCCTATTGTTGTATTTACTTAAACAATCAAGTAATGTTGACTAAACAATACTCAAAATGTTGCATTTTGGTCCCATTACTTAAATATGTGAGTTAATGTAACTGAATTACCATCAAATTGCATAAATCTAAGATTTCAAGATGTTTGTGAGCTCAAAATAATGATTTAAACCTTAAAAAAATAGGAAATTTTCAGCAAGAAAAAAATTCCTCCATGTCTGATATATTTCACTAGCTTAATTCACTCGTTTAACAAAGTCATCTTCAGTGCTGAATTTTCAATGCAACTAAATATCAAATATGCTACATAAGATTTTCCTAAAATAAATATATATTTTTACTTACCATTATAGTGATTAGGCACTTAGAACTTTGTCTATGTTGTTATAATTTTCTTCCTATTTATGCAGTGATGCAACATAAAATCAGAGTCATTTGATTTCTAAGGAAGAAAAGTAACAAACAGGTTGTTTTTAAGAGATGATCTAACTTTCAATTAAATGGTTGTATTTAGTGGTGTGCTCTTTTTATGTGTTTGATAATAACTTATTACACTTTACATATTTTTAATAAACCACTTAAGCTTTTAATTTGGATGATGTCATATTTAAATAAGTGTGATAATATGCCAAAGTCACATATTGACTTAATCATTCAGCACGTGAATCACAGCAATGGTAACTATTTATTTAAATTTATTTTATTAATTGTATCACCATTTTATTTGCTTTTTTTGTTGTGCTACTTCTGATACAAGACAGCAAATTACATTTGCAAATTAAAGCAACTACAACTGTAAAACAAAACAATTGCATAATTTATTCTGCTGCAATGCACTCTGGGAGTCAGTGAGTATGCGCTGAAAATTTGGGAAGTTTAATTTACTAGCCCTTTAAGTTATCTGTACTTAAATATTTAAGTTAATTCAATGAAGAGACCACATTTGGTTAACTCAATAAATCCAGTTGTCAATTTTCCATTACTCAAATGAACTGAGGGCATCACTTTCCTCAAATTATTTGGGTACTCTCAACTTATTAGGGTTTACAATTTACAATGTTATTTCAAAGAAAAAACATCAAATTCAAACAAAATTTTAAACGCAGTGCTGGGAATTCTGGAAATGTCAGTTTACGGGTTTTCCCTGTAAATTTTACAGGCATTTACCATTAAAGGCAGGGTAAATGTTTTCTGGAAGCCAATCAACAAAGAATCGTGATAAAATCCTGAATCGTCATATTTTTGAAAAAAATTGTGATATGATATTTTTGCCATATCACCCACCCCTAAGCCAATGCTGATATTTGAAATCACCAAAACAAACACACCGCTCCCCCAAAAGGGTATTGCCCCTATTTTGATAGGTGCTCCTTGAGTTCTCTCCAGTGCTGAAAAGCTGATACGATACACAGGTCCTACTTCTTGCCTATCATTCCACAGACATTTTCCTTTTCTGTTTTTATCTTTCTGTCGGTACACACTCTCCTCCACATCATTAATCGACACGCCTCCTACTGCTGATTGGCTACAAGTTTGTTTTGGTACTCTGCCCCGACTCTGTTTTTTTAAAGCATTTTAAAAGTCGTTTCTCATGTGATCAATTTTCCACTATAAAGAACCGTTTTTGTTGTGCAATTGAAGGAATCCAGTGATCTTAAAGGTTCTTTGTAGAGCCATTGTTGCCTATAAAGAACTTTTATTTTTTAGAGTGAAAGATCTTTTGAAGAACTAGTGATAAAAAGGCATGGACACAGCTGACCTTGATAGAAGTTTCCCTTTAAGATGCAAATTTTATTGGAGGAAAGTATTCATGCATATCATGCAATGTGATTTACTAAGGTAGTCAGTTTAATGGTATTTGTGCCTTTTTTAACGCCCAAAAAAACATGTCTTAACCCATTTTGCCCATTACACCGCTGTAATAGTTGATTGCATTGGTCATTAAGGAAATGATCTGGCTATGTGTGTTTTCTTTCATTTGTCAGTAGATCACCTACAGAACTTTCCACTCCCATCAGTGATTTTATCGAATAGCAGTCTCACGCTGACCCCTGGCCTTTTCAATGAAACCTATAGGTTTATATGGATGCTTGCAACCTTGTCCTTGATCTGTTTAAATGGACAGTCCCTAACCCACACATATGTTGATGGAGTATTGCAGCCATGGTAAGGTGCTGCATTAAATGTCACTCTTTCCTTCGAGAGACTGGCCTCAGACGCTAATGATGTGGAACAAATCTCAGTTCATGGGTAGGGCAGACATGCTAACCATTCTTCTCATTACACCCACCCGAGAGATGCAAGCAGAGAGTAAAGCAGTAATCAACTAGTCACCCTCAAGCTGTTTTATAATCCTGAGCCATTATTTTAACCTACACCATTACATTTGTTCTATTTAGGATTTCCTCTCAAATGCGAGGCTGTGCTGAACACCTACAGTAAACAATAACACATCAAGGCTTTAATTAAGATATAAATGGGGTTAAATGACGCATTTGGGTGGAATGGTTGACATGTTATAGACATGACCTGTTGGGTAATGCACATGCTCCAACATGCTGTTTAGTGATGCTTGTACGAGTCGTTAAGGTTCAAAAATGCATTGTGTAGTTTCTCAATCCTGTTCCCCTATCTACTTAATGTTTCCTTTTACCCCTTTTAAAAATTGCCAAAATGTTTCTTCTTAGTTCTTTTGTATCAGTTATGTTTATTAGATTTGTATTTTACATGTAATGTTGTTAAATGAATGTTTATTGCACATTTCAGTTTAATAATTCTTAAATTTTAGTGTGTGAATGACACTGAGCACCTTCTATATATGTTACTATTTAAAAGTTACTTGTGATGGGCCTTGGTTAATCATGTGAATTGCTCATCACTTCCTGCATTTGGTAGTTATCAGTGTATTTCAAAGATACAAAGTAGATTTCACTACTTTCATAGGTTGGTATATTAACATTATATCAGTTATAACGGTTTATTATTAGAAATTACAATATTTAACTGTAAATTTAACATAACATTAACGGTTTTAAGTTAAATTTACAGTTAAATATTGTAATTTCTAATAATAAACCGTAATAACTGATATAATGTTAATACCAACCTATGAAAGTAGTGAAATCTATTTTGTATCTTTGAAATACACTTATATTGTTACCGTATTTTCACGGTTTTATTCTGGCAAACACAGCTGCTTGTTTTTAACCGTAAATTTGACAGATTTTTTTTTACAGTGTAAAAGATTTTTTTATGTTTTAAGCTTGCACAGCTTGCCCTGTCCAACACAGTCACACGACCAATTCGTACATATTCGTACGTGGTACAAAATTTGTGCCAATTCATACTAATTCGTACGACCTCACTCGTCCGATTTTGTACGATTTGTCTAAAACCACGTGATGGGTTGGTTTAGGGGCGGGGTTAAGTTTAGGTCATTTGTACAAATTCCTATGAATTGGCATCTCGTAAAAAACGTACGAATTATAATAAATCGTATGAGTGAGATCGTACAAATTCGTACGATTTAGCCACTGCGTAAAATATGTATGAATTGCCGTGAGATCAGGTTGCCCTGTCTCTAAGGTCTTCTGATTGGTCCACTTTTTTTAAACTAATGCTGATTAAAAATTTGAGTGCAACTATCATGTTAAATGATAATGTACGTATTATTACACTAGTGCATTTACATAGAAAAAGGCTACATTTATTTGATAAAAAATGCAGTAAAAACAGTAATATTTTCAAATATTAGTATACTACAGTGCTTACATAGAAAAGGGCTACATTTGATCAAAATGCTGTAAGAAAATAATATTTATAATTTTAGAAATAAATACTGTGTTTCTGCAGAAAAAGCTGCTAAATTTATTCGATCAAAAATGCAGTAAAAACAGTAATATTTTAAAATATTATTGCATTTTTGACAAACTGCTTTTTCTATTTGAATACATTTTAAAATGTAATGTATTCCTGTGATGCCAAAGCTGAATTTTCAGTAGTCATTAATTTAAGTCAGAAGTTGCTGGTGCTGTATTAGGGTGTTGTTATGCAGTTGCTAACTTGTTCTAGGTGGTGTTTTTATACTGGCATAAGTGGCACACGAGTTCCTAGATATGAGTAAGGTCCCATTTTCAGTGCAGTGATTTTTTTTTAGCTTGTTGTATCATTTGCCATGTAAACGTCATAAGTCTGAACACTTATAGCAACAGTAATAGCACACCTCTCCTGAACGAGCTGCACGGATTGAGCTATCACTTATGTCTACACGCAAATGGTGTGGGAAGAGTTTCTAAGTTTAAACCAAGGATTAGAGGTTTGTTCAAATTGCTAACCCTGAGCAATAGTTATAGTGGTTGCTAAATATTGTCTGCTGGTAACGAATACCTGCATTTACAGCCCCTGAAAGCAGACGCGGAGTGACTCGCCGGATGCTGATACTGCTGAGCTCCAGTTGGTGGGGGCGTTGTCTCAGGGTACACAACAGCCCTAACCAGTGTTTATCATACAGAGTTTTAACCACCATTCACAGAAAACTGAATGCTCCAACCACTCATTGACAGCTGGCCCAAACACTCACTGACTCACTGTCTCTTTTCCATGATATACTGTATTGTGCAACGTCAGTATCACTGCACAACACTTTTAAATCACATGGCAAAAGCAGTGACACCAGCTTTTAATTTTATGAGGCTCATTCTAAGAGATATAAATGATGTTGAACAAATGTTGGGATGTGACTGACAATAAAAAAAAAAAACATGGAGCTCTGATATTCAGCATTTTTTCATGTAAATATTTCAATTGGTGCATAAAGTTGGATTAAATCCCTATGAGAAACTCATTTGCATAAATGTCTATTATAATGCAGCAATGAATGGGAAAACACGTTCCCTCACCCAAAATTCTCAAAACAATGGTAAATATGACCACACCTTGAGGCTTAAGAGGATTTAGGTGGCTCACCTAAAAATGTAAAATCTGTCATAATATTCTCATCTTCACATCATTCCAAACCTGTATGATTTTCTTTTATGTTCAACATAACTTTTCAAATTCTTAGAGATATTCTTTTTTATGTTTAACCGAAGAAAGTCTTACAGGTTTTGATCAACAGTAGAATGAGTAAATAATGACAGGGTTTTCATTTTTGGGTGTATTTTTGTATATGAGGACAAAAGCAGTTTTTCGCATAAATATTGACTAGCTTCCACCTAGCAACCACACAGCAATGAAGTAACAAACAACTAGAACAGCATGGAAAGTGCATTGCAACCTGCTGTGAATCATATTTCAGGTGTGGTATGAAAGCCTGACTGTACAGATTTACTCACCTGTCATTCATGTTCACCAACAGAACCACAGGTACTAACCTCTTAAAGTGACAGTTCACCAAAAAATGAAAAATTGCTGTTAATTTACTCCCCCTCAGGCCGTCCAAGAGTAGGTGTTTTTTGTTTGTTTTTAGGATAAAACAGTAAAGAAAATTTTAAGCTGAAACCATGCACTTTGGTGATTCATAAACTACACATTTCTGAGAATTAAAAAATAAATAGCATAGAGGAACAGAAAATGAAGCTAAATAATTAGTCTGTGCAAGAAACATTCACAGCATTATTAACTGTAATCCAGAGCCCTAGACAAACAGATTAATATGATTACGTTTTAAGTGGTTTAAATTAATTAAATACATTTTAAGTTTAAACAAAGTTCTCTACTTTGTTGACTTAATCCACCAATGGCGTAACGTATACATAATTGTTATATTATTAATGCACCAAATAATGATGTGAAATTTGAATGTTTTTTGCTTTAGTGAATAAATTAGTCTTCATCAGTTCACCTTTTTTTTTTTACATAAACAATAAGAAACCATATTCATTTGGATTTCATTTGGCCCTTGACTAAAAGCCTGTTTACGCACGCACATCAGCTAACCGGTTCTTCATTTCAGTGTCTGTTGGTTGAATGTGAGAGATCCGTGAAAGTTCATTCATCGACGGATCAGATATGCTGTTATTTTGGCCAATTTAGAGTCGGGAAAGTGAGTTTTAATCGACTAACTTATACTGTGCTGCTAGAGACGCAAACTATTTTCATTCAATTTTACTGATTCAACTTAACATTGATGATTTGCATTTCGAACACGTGTTGTTATTATTCATTTTATGAATCTCCAAGGACCCTGTTTTCAGCTAAAAAATCTTCTGTCAGCTCCATCTTCAGTTTCCTGAGGGTGAGTAAATTACCTAAAATGTTAAATTTTGGGCGCTTGAGAAGAGGGACAGAAAACCCAAAACAATGATTTAAAGTACCTTTATTATGGCCAATGAAAGGTTAATATTTTGGTTTTGGGAGTCCCCAATAATAGGTTGACATGCATGCAAGCTCAAAAACAATTTCATTGTCTTATAAAGGCCAATTTACACCAGACATACAAACGCCAACAAACTCCAACTAACAAGTTGGCCGTTGGATCTAGAATCTTATGAAAAATGAGAGTCATGTTCACACCGCACCAACAGACACCAAACTCTTACTGACTGGGAAAAACCCCCAGATGATCCTATATCCGCAATCCAAATTTTACTCTCATTACTATAAACCCCTCCTTTGCATGACGCTAATCTGCAGTGATTGGTCTAATTTTTATCTCATCATCCCTGCAATGGCTGATAAAGCAGTGTTTGTGAGTGCAGTGGGCAGTGTGAAAACAGGTGTTTTTACCGCTCTAAAAGCAGCATCTAGTGCTGAAGAATGAATTTGCATTTTCGTTCAGACCAATGTGAAAAGACCAATAAAGTAGGCAGGCAATATGCTAATGTTTCATGTTGACGTCAGCATACAAAACAACTTGGGACTGTTTTAAAAATGACTTGTTTCAATTATTCAGAGTCAACTATTTCTTAAGAGCCAGTCATTTTATACACGACACACTTTCAGATATAAAATTACACACTGCATGAAATCCATAATGCTTGCTTTAAAGTTTCAGTCTAGCAGACTGCATCCAGAATACTGAGGAAAAGTTGATCAGAATCATCTGCCTCCCCCAGCTGAGATGTTGCACAAGGGTGCAATCAGAGGAAATTAAAGCAGAGTGATATGAGGAGCTGTAGGAGGCAGCAGGCGGTTGCGAACAACAGACCTCCACGGGATTGAAGCGAGATCCATGCGTGTGCACGTGAATTGGGTCCCCTTGCATGAGAGGGCTGCACCTCTGGAGTCACGCACCACGCTTTCACACCTGCAGGGCGAGGAGACAGTAATTAGCTTCCTGCTGAGGTTGGCAGCTTTGAGCGGGACCCTCCTGCTGTGTGTGAGAGGGTACAGACACCCTCAGCCGACACACGTGGTCAGATGGATGAACTGCCGCTGCACCATGGGAACACATTACCCTGCCTTTACCGTAGTAATTTCATTGAAGAGTAAACAAAACATCCCGTTCGGAGAATCGAGAGATGAAATTTGAGGCAGAAGTGCTAAATTGTTCCGGCTTGTAATAGCGTTGCTAATCCAATGGGATCGGTTACATAACATTCCAGAGGATTCCTGACGACGCTTATTGTCCTGGGAGGCTCTTTTGAGCATTATCATGTATGATTCATCAGTAAAAGGACACCGATGCACAAGGCCTCTCTCTGTCTCGTGTCTTCGGCGGAGGGATGGGGGAGGCTTTCTGCGTTTAAAAAACTCACCTTGTCATCTGCGACTCTTCCACCTGTTCTTTTCGTACCTGCTGATGGAAATGTTTGCGTTATTTGCCAAAGAAATGGGTAACAATGCCCTTCCCTGCTACTGTAATATAATCTCCAAGGGGGAGGGATGTGGTCCAGTCTGTTTGCGTTGTGATGATGTGTGGCTTGATCTGGAAAGAAAGCGTGGTTTGTGTGGCTTTGAATGAAAGAACGAGTCTTTCCTGTGCATTGCAGGTGTGGTGGGGTTTTAGCGTCAGAGTGTTACCTCTGTAATAATAAAAAAAAGTGCACACTTAAGCATATTTACAAGAATATACTGAACGCAATGTTTTCAAACAATTAATTGCAAAGCATTTGCAATTGAATAAAAATGTATTATGGTTCAAATTTATACTTAATGCGATTCATTTAATGTCTTTAAAAAATGGTTTACACTAAAATATACAACAATGTTATTTCTGTTTAAATTTGTGTTGTGTATTTAAGTATGTATGTAAATTAAATACATATAACATTTAATAAGATTAAACCGTTAAACCTGTACTTTACATGTGCATTAGCAAAAGATAGTTTAAAACAGGATTTAAATGAAGTATAATAATTAGTCATTATAACAAAATAATGCACTTTAATGTAAGTTTAATGCCTTAGTGTTATTAATAATACATTATCTTCAAATAGTTTTTACATGCACTTTTAAGTTTTGAAGTACACATTCAGAACAACTAAACCCACTTTTTTCACTTTTACTTTATTTTCTTTTGGCTTTTTCCTAACTACTTTACTTAAAGCCCTACAGATCCACTATCGGCAGGCATTCAGTGACTCATGTATTCCCTGATGGTGACACAATAAAAGATATTTTTTGCATTCAAATTGGCATTATGTTATATCAGCATATACAATATGTGGGTTGACGTGGTTAAATGTTTCCGGCAAGCGATGACGCACTTCTCTGTAAAAACAATGAAGTTTAAAGTGACTCACGAAATATCTCGGTTTCGCATTGTTCTCCCCGGAGACATACAGATTAGGGCCAGATCTTCCAAATCAGAAGAAATCTCTACAGTCTATCTATTGTGCGGCTTGACTGTGATCTCTCCCCCTCACAGTTTTGCATTTCAGTCACCCAGCTGCGTTGAGTCCTATTTGCTTATTTGTTGTTCTTGATCCAAAGCATAGCAACCTCTGCAGATTTCCCATAATTCTCAGCACATGGATCCTGATGTAATCGCTAAGGGGATTTTGTGAAGTTACGATAATTAGCTGATTATTTGGAGCGTGCTGTATGTAGCAAAAGTAAAAGGATTGTTTTTATAGTCACAGTGAGGTCGTTCAGGAGTCTGAGTTTCCAACGTCACTATTCAAATGTGTTGTTATTATTCATATTGTGAGCATGTCATGCGCCTCTGTACGTAATAACGAGGATGTTTTGTGACTCACTGTATGCCACTGCCTCCTTCTCCATCACAACAATAGGAGCATTGTCTTGCTTCTATCAACTTTTCGCTCATAATCGAAGAGGTTGGGGTGGGGGGTGGGGGGTGGGTTGTGTCGGACTGTCAGTCGGATGTCATACAACGTCTTCTGGTGTTTTAACAGATGCCCCATGATGGGTACCATTCATAATCAGAGCAAAGGGTAAGTAGGGTTAACTTTTTAAAACCGGCCCACATGTTTTTATTTACGCAGCGGAATATGGCTCTCAAAGGGGGGGGGCATCTTGCCCATTTCCTCCGTTACACAACAGTTCTGGTGCACTACGGTATGCCGCTGTTGGTGCAATTACACCAGCAGGCATCTGCTTTGTCTCCCGTGCTTCTCATCCCAAGTAGGCTCCTCCAGGCCTGCAGATAATGTGTGCACAAAGCCACTATTATGGCCCATGAAAAAATGGCCCTATACCCTGGGTGCAAACTTGTCTCAGGACTTGTGCCTCATTCACACATAGTTTCCGCAGCAGGTCAATGGCAGTTGCTAAGATGCTGGGTTGGCTGCCCATTACCAGTTCAACTTCCAGCCAAGGTTGAGCCCTGAGCTTAAAGGAAGGTGCCTGCTTCTTCTGCCCGAGCAAAATGCACTCCTTTGGGTTCTCATAGTTGAAGATTTTTTACCTGCAGCTGTTCTGTCCGAATAATAATGACTATGGAGATGAAACACAGAAAGAAACTGAGACATGCTGGTAAACCAATAAATATTATCGTCTTTCCAAGCTCTGTGTTGTCAGAAACATCTCGAGGGAGGACCTAGACGAGTGGAAGATTTTAAATATTCACCATCCACGTCAATACCCCATAGCAATGAACTGGTGCACAGCCAAGAGCAATTTAGTTGGATGGTAGCACATTCTCTTTGGGTTGTATACCTTACATAGGCTATCTTCAGGCTGCGTTAGATATCCATTTACATGTCACTTTAACTATTTAACACTTTAGTCACGTTACTCTTTTGTTGTATTGTACTGGCTTTAAAACAAAACGTCACAGTGACCCATATTCTATTTACAGCTTACGGCTCGCGAAAGTATCAGCATGTTGTGTCTTCAGTATATATATTTTTTTCCAGACATAAACAATACATATGTGTGTGTGTGTGTGTATGTGTGTACATGTTTTGTGTGTGTGTGTATTAAATGGTTGGTGTTTTACTTTAGTAGGAAAAAAGAAGAAAAGGGGTCCTGCAAACTACAGCTCGCATATAAATATATATATATATATATATATTTACTGCAAGTTAATGTTTGTAGTTAATAAAACTTCTAATGACTATTTTATTTTTTGGAATTATTTGAGACCAGCTGCCAGGAGAGATCAGATGTGCTAAAACATTATCCACATTAAATCTATACCGTTTAGCTGTGCATTTATTGAATATTATGTAAAACATTTTGAATTACCATTGTGCATATTGTCATATTCTTGTCTGTGTTAGTTCTGTTTTGAGTCTGTGTTTTTGTATTTCTTAGTTTGGTTTCCTTTTCATTAATTACTGTGTTTGGTTTCGTTATTGTATTAGTTCCTGTTTGCCCATATTTGGTCCTTCCTGTGTTAGATGTCATTATTAGT
>JAUMHQ010000071.1:16479705-16490745 GCA_032361165.1 Enteromius paludinosus
TTCAAACTGTGCTGGTGGAGATTGAAGGAATTTTGAACTCTAAACCACTGGGATATACATCATCTGATGCTTCTGATTCAGTTGTGTTGCTGTCTATGGAGGGTCAGATAGCTCTCTGATTTCATCAATTATATCTTAATTTGTCTTCTGAATACATTTTTGGGTGAACTAAGTCACAAGTCACAACCTAATTGTGATACTTTTATGATGTTTATTTTGCAAACTTTCAGAACATCCAAAACTCCTGTGCACTGATTTACATGCATTTGTTGTAAATATTGTAGTATTTTTACAAGCTGATAACTGACAAAGACCTTATAAAAGGAGTGTCAAGGAGTCAAAACATTGCCCGGGGATTCTTCCATTGTACACTGATGTACGCAGAAGGTGGTTGCGATGCCTGTATGAAGAACCAGGTGTGCTTGAGCATTTTGTCTATTCACCTTGTGTCATCAAATTCTGTTTTTGGTTCATTTAGATGTATCTGGCACACATTGCATCATATTTCAGTCAAACCCCAGCAGAGTTCATTTGGAAGTGCAATGAGGCTTACCTTTTCAGGACTCTTGGTCTGCTTGTTGTTAAAACATTCATATTTATCCAAGTCAATCGTATTTAGTCTAGATTTCTTTCCACCTTTCGTAAATGGATTTCTGCCTGATTTGGTGATAGATGAACATGTGCCAAATCACTGACATGATTGGATGTTTGATGCCAGCAAGTGATATGTGAAGACATTAAGAAATGTTAAGGCTGTTATGCAAAAAGTAATATGTTTCTGGGTTTTTGGGGGGGTTTTTTTGCATTTTTTCCCTGCCACCTGTGACTCTTTCTGAACAGACCTACAGAACCGGAGATCTATAGAGATCTATGCATCTCACAAATAATTATGTAACGACTGAGGTACTATTGCATTCCTTATCAGCTCTGACAAATCTCAGACATCTTTCTGAATCCTCTTCTCTAATTGCTGTTGCAAACAAACATTTTTCAAAGAGTAGAAGGAAGGACTGTATGCCAAAAATGGCCCTTCTGTCTAGACAGGTCTTATAAACATACCAAAAGTAATTGCTCCAATATGCTTGCCTGGAATGAGTTACATATTGTAAAGGGTCAGTTGGGTCCTTACACAGACCTGGAGAAAGGTGACGCAGTGATTGGTGTTTTGCATTTATGCCAGCAGATGGCTGGGACAGAGTTAAAGCGACAGATTAAAGCCTTTTTTAGAATTTGTTATGTTTATTTTGGATCACCCCCTGATTTAAAACAGGCCATGTGCATTTTGCCTCCTTGTTTAATTAACCTGCTTATTGCTTGTTGCCTACTGCAACGGGCGTGGGCACTTAATCCGTGAGTGCCCCCTTTGACCTCCACGGCCCATGGTGAGTGCGATTCAGACAAAAATAGAGAATATAAAACCGTTAACTGCAACTGTTACAGTTATCTCTGTTACAGTGGCCGCACTCATTGACTCTGGCTCCGCCAGCAATTTCATTGCCGGCAACCTTTGCAGGCAACTCGGGCTCAAGACCTCGCCCACAAAAATGAAGAACAACATTCAGTCTATCACAGCACGACCACTTACTCGCCACAGTTTAACTCTCCAGGCAGGTCAAGTATTGCCCCAAGCGCCACTGAAGGTGAATACTACGTCCATTGAGAGTCCCCTCGAAAAGCAGTCGGTCAGCATCCCTGAATGCTATACCTCCTTCCACAACGTGTTCTGTCCCCAGAGAGATGCCCAGTTACCACCACATTGACCATGGGACTATGCGATTGATCTGATTTCCGGTGAGCCAGTGCCCAAAAAGAAAATTTATCGTCTGTCCCTCCCGGAACGCCAGGCCATGGAGGAGTATATTTAAGAGGCTTTGAAACAGGGCTATATCCGCCCTTCTACCTCCCCTGCTGCTTCCAGCTTTTTCTTCGTGGGTAAGAAGGATGGAGACCACAGGCCATGCATCGACTATCGCAACCTAAATAAAGCAACTGTTCTCTTCAGATATCCCTTTTTCCCTCGTCCCTGCCACCCTTGAGATGCTCTGAGGCGCCCAGGTATTCATGAAGCTCGACCTCCGCAGTGCCTACAATCTTATGAGTGGAAGACCGCTTTTGTCAAACCCACTGGCCACTGAGAATAGTTAATTATGCCCTATGGACTTAGTCTGGGCCCGCCCATACTTTGACGCTACATTCTTTTCACGAGCAAAGTTAGTCTGGCCAAGCTGCTGTTTTAGAGCATTTCATATTCCCAAAAAAGTGGCAACCAATGAGAAACGAGCTCCCCCGCCCCCAGCACGACAGAGGCGGGTGTAACGCGATGATGCAGCAGTTCTGCGACCATACCGGTTTTCAAACATGGCATGTACCGAGCAGCAACAATCGTTCGACTCTGCTGTTGCAGTTGTTTTGAGAAATTTTTATGACAGGTTTTCTTTGAAAACGGAGCAGAAGTAATTAAAGTAAGTAAAGACCTTTTCCTACTGCTTTATTGAAGCTAGCTACAATTGGTTACGGTGGCTTCAGGTTTCGTCGCTACGCAATCGGAATGAGTGGTCTGATTGGTTGTATGATGGACGCAGGTTAAGTAAGGTAGCTTTGCCAGACTTAAGCTCCTATGAGCTTTATAGTCGCGGAAGCCAGGCTACTATGGACTTGTTAATGCCCTCTCAATTTTCCAAAACTTTATGCATGAGATTTTCAGAGACTTCTTAAATACATTTGTAGTGATTTACATAGACGACATTTTCATCTATTCCCCGAACATGGAAACCCATCATAGGCATTTAGCAGAGGTCCTCAAGCGGCTTCAGGAGTACAGGCTTTACCTGAAAGCCGCAAAGTATTCCTTCTTTCAATTATCCATCCAGTTCCATGGATACCACATTGACCGGACTGGTGTCCGCATGGACGAGGGGAAGGTGGAAGCTGTCACCAACTGGCCCATTCCCACCTCCATAAAAGATCTCCAAAGGTTGCTCGGATTTCTACCAACACTTCATCAATAACTACAGTATGCTATAAACCCACTCACCTACGAGATGCAAAAAGGCTAAATGCCTGTTCTTTACCCTTTTTCGCTTTACCATCACCTACCGCCCAGGTTCCAAAAGTGTTCGTGTCAATGCCCTCTCTTGCATCTTCTCCAAAGAAGAGGATCAAGAAGATCCAGAACCAATCCTCCCTACCAACCTCTTTGTTAACCTCATTCAGTGGACTTCCTCTCCAGTCGCTTCTGAGCCAGCTCCTGAGCCTCCGCCGGGTTGTCCCCAGCACCTCCGGTTCGTACCTCACAACAAAAGAACTGAACTCATTCACTGGCCAAACATTAGTAGATCATGTTCGTTGTTAATGTGATAAAATTGCTAGTAAATTTCCCAATTAATCACAGAAAGTAATAAATTGATTAATAATTTTGGTAATACTTCAGAATAGGTAACACTTGTTAATTATTAACTATGGCTTTTTCCTCAATATTTTTTTTATTTGCTGCATATCAGGTAAAGCACACCCCATTAGATCAGTCTGAAGATCTGGGCTGAGTTTGGAGCCTGTAGAGTTAAAGCTCTAGAAGGAGTTAGAGTTGATGGTTTTGACATAGAAGAATAATAATGTTAAGTTCAATTAGTAGATTAGTAAGTTGGCTTTCTCAAGCCAACTTAACAAGGCATTAATATGTGCTTAATTAGCACTAATAATTGACTAATATTCTAGGTATATGCATGCTAATAAGCAACTAGGTGTAACCATGATTAGAAGTGTTACCATGTTAAAAGTAGTATTTAATTACAAAACCTAAACTGTATGATAATCTTTATTCACAACGGCACATTTTTTTCCTTTGTACTATTTTATTCACAGTTTGATTTAACATGTTCCAGATTTCTTATTCTTTTGATCACTGGTGTAGCTGTCAGTGGAGAATCTCAGCGTTATGACGTAAACAATAAAACAATAGATCTAGCTGCCTGTGTTTTTGGTATGACTGACAACATAAATGCCCTTGACAGTGGTAGCTGATTTGGGTTAAAGAGGTGCATTGACATTGTCTGTTAACATTAATCCACTCAGGCAGAATGAAGGGCAGCTTCACATATGATTTTCATGCCTTTCAGTTCACCAGGACCCTTGGATGGGCCACAGACAGACATGAAATGGACTGAGGCATGGCTGATGACAGCTGGGATGAGGTTCTTGTCCGCAGACACAGAAACTCAGATGGTTCGCTTCATGCCCTCCAATCATCCATGCATGAGGAGGAAACTAGAAACATTCTTCTCAGGAGTATCATTTACAGCGCTAAACACTGTTTGGTGCCAGTGCAGACAACAATAGCTTGTTTTATTTTTCACTGTGTCATAGAAATTTTAAAAAGGTGACAAAAATTCAAAAGCATAATATGATGTTATAAAGTAGCTATTATGTATAAACAATTTGAGTAAACAGCATCAGTAGGAGCTAGATTATTGAATGAAGCTTTCTGGCATGCATAATCTCCCTTTGCATGTCACTATGGTGCAATATTCAAATAAAAATTTGCATTTTCAAAATATGTTTGTGAATCGCTGACGGCCTTGTAAGTCTTCGTAAATGAAATGAAATGCACACTTCAAATTAGAATAATATTGTGAATGGATGTGCCCTATAGCAGCTGTTGTTTTTGTGATACAAATTCAATTTAAAAAGAAAATGCTGATGATATATAAAGGTGGACAGCATACAAGCAATTGCCACCATTGTGCATCTGTATGTAGTGTGAGTTTTTACACAAACCCTGGTTAGAAGCACAAAATAACACTTATTATGCAGCTTTAAACATTTTATGTGCATTACATAACACTATTATTAACCAATAAAAAAACATGAAAAAGTGTTAATTCATAGATATACAGTAGCTCTAATTTTTATTGAGGTAGACTTTATATAGACTTTAGACTACCTAACTCCACAAGAAGTTAAAGGCAGTTGTTTTGTATTTAAGTCTAAAGATGTTCTTAAAACACTCTTCTACTAAACACTATTATGATGTCCACAGACCATAGATTTACTTGGTTACAAAAAGAAAGAGTTTGCTAAACTGAGCCTTTATTCATGAGAAGGAATCAGAGAGAACAAATTAAGTGAGACGGTGTGAAAGCCAATGCAATTATCTCCCCTGACAACGTACAGACTCTCCTAATAAACTTTTAAACTCAATTTTATCGCTTTTTCTCTGGGGATGGATGTAGACCGCTGTCAAAACCTAGAGCGCTGGCTACCTAGACAGCCTCAAACTGCATTCAAACGATTCCAAAATGCTTTCTAGGTAGGCAGCTCTCTCGGTTTGGAGACACGACCACAGTTAATTCGTCGGCGGGCTCTGCATATCAATGAGGCGCTGGAGCGTGTGTTTATAGAAGCTCGGAGCGCTCGAGAGCGACTCGTCAGATTGAGAAGAGCGTGACGTGTCGCGGAACACATTCAACCTGCTCCTGACTGACATCACAGAGACGGGTTTATCATCACACTCGCGCTGTTTGAGCATCTCGGTTATTGGATTTGAGTGGCACAAACAAACCGGAGGCTGCTGGAGCTTCTCAACAAACTATTGGGGATGAATCGCTGTACGGCCGCTTTACTTTTGCTGGTTATCGCCGTTTATTCACTCAACACAGAGGGTGAGTGTGTGTGTGGTGTTTATTATTTATTTATTTTTGTTTTTTTTTTTCTTTCTTTTATGTTGGGTTCAAATCAATATACAATTCAGCGTTTTAGCTATTTCTCAATTTATGCTATTTTATGTTTGTTTTTAACTTTTCTCGCAGAATAACAGCGCCTTACGCTGGTGCTACTGTCAAATACGTCCACTTTTGTTTCAGACAATCCAGTTCATTCTGCAAAACTTGGCCAGTGGTTGTAAATAGTGGCTCTTTGTGTGGCTGGATGAGTTTTGTTGGCTTGTGTCCTGAGAGGCTGTTTAGAGATGATGCTGAATGGAGCAGGGAAGATTGATGAGGGATTAGATGTAGGTCACGCGTCTTTCAGCAGCAGCTCACCTGCTGGAGGAGATCGAGGGAAAACAGCAAATGCCACTTTAATGAAGGTCCACCACGCCAGTCTGCTGTGCTGTTTGTTGATTTTTGTGCAGCCTCGTTGTGAGTTTTTAAAGCGTTTGCAAAGTTCAGAAAATGCTGCCTGGAAAATGGCAAGCATCTAAAAAAGTAAGCCTGATCAGAATTAAGCCCATTTAGCTCACAAATTTGCATTAGGTCGAAGCAAAAGGTAAACAAATAAAATCTGCTTAATACAGCAGTGAAAGTGTGACACTGTTCAAAATCAGAAAACAAAAATATCATGCACGTTTAAACTACTTGTCCTTTACTATTTTCCAGTGACAAAAAAAGGATTAAATTACATTAATGCATGTTAATGTTTTTTGCATGTAATCTTTCTTTATGCAGCTTTCTGTTTCTATCTTCGTGCAACATGAATCAGATATCTCTTGACAGTATTTGATGAGATCTACTGCATGATTTTCCTTGAAACTTAACTCTGCGTTGTATTCATTTCTTAGCATACAAGTGCAGATGCACGAGAAAAGGTCCGAAGATCCGCTACAAAGATGTACAAAAGCTGGAGATCAAGCCTAAATATCCGTACTGCCAAGAAAAGATGATATTGTGAGTAGCAAAAACAATTTTCATCTTTGCTTCGCTCGTTTGGGTATGTAAGTGTGTTTGGTGTGTGCTGTGTTTTGCACAGTCCTTGATATCAAATCAATAATTATCTACTCTGTAAGTATTGTATCATTTTTCCAGTAGGCTTTAATAGACTAGTTTAAGAATAAAAACTAAATATTAAACCATTCTTTAGTCTGTAGATTTCCTCATTGGTATAACTGCAGCTCATAAGTGTCAGCTGCCCCAAGACCCTGCTAGATAAAACAGGTTATTTCATCTTGAGGTGGTCAAGCATAGTGATCCAGCTCAATCCAGTTCACACCAGTTTAATCAGCTCTAGCAAGACTGTAGCTGTCAGGTAATGGCCAACAAATGCATCATGGACTATCTTATGACCATAAATGACCATCTTGTAAAACCAGCAGAAGCCGTTTTAACTGGATTCTTCAATTAGGATCCAGATGACAGTTTAAAGATGCTATACAATCAAAATGAAATTGAAATTGTTGAGCATGGTTATGTTGTGACTGTGCATGAAGCCTGAACAGTGTTCATGAAGCCTGTAAGATCCAAACGTGTTTTCCATGGAGCAAACTTGTGTATTATGATAAGCATGTCTTTTTGATAGACGGTATTATACATTCTGTTCCACCTGCTGGTCATTTTAGGCAGTGCAGCATATTTACAAGACCCGGAGAAATTTCAAATCAGTCCATGTCTTAAATTCAAACGAAAATTCTGATGTACGTTAGATAATTATATGAGTGTTCAAAAGAAGTTTTAGTATTATATGCTTTATATAGAAATCTCATTACATTTAAACACAGACAGTGATAGGTCTGCAGTTTCCAGAAATGTTCCTCTAAATAAGGTTCAGATGGGAAACGCATTACTTGATTGATTTACTGCAATATTTTTAACACGCATACATCCTCGATTCAACTGCTGTGCCTGTGTGATCATTTGAAGACTGTATAATATCCATAACCTTTCAGCTAGTCTGTATACTTGCATAACTAACGGTTAATGCAGAAATATATTTTATAAAAACAAAAAAAAACATTAGCTCATTTGTCTGGATATGCATTGGTGAGCTCTGACCTGAGACAAAAACAAACCCGGTGGACCCTGCTGAAAGTGTTCCTTCTCTTCAGTTTATGGCACTGGATTCTGAGCGTGAGTTTAACATTCTAGAAGCTTCTCCGGTCCCACAAGAGCTCCTGCTCTGTTTTAAGGGGCCAGTGAAGAGTTTAGAGTCAACAAACATGTTCTTTTGGCTGCGCAGGTGAATAATAAAGTGAAAAACGAAATGAAAGACTATAGGCACTCTTGGTCAGTTTGCTTCAGTGATTCCAGCGACGTGGTGAATATCTTCTTAATAGGCAAAATAAGCTGCGGTATTGAATTCTGCTTTGAATTCGTATTTGTTTACCAGTCAAGTCAGCAGAGCATTCTGCGGTGGTGATGATTCACCTCAGAATCACCCAGAAATAAAGTCCTGTAACCATTTGGCAGGATTTGTCCAATTTCTTCCTTCTGCATATAATTTAAATAACCATTGCAATCTACATTTTAGATTTATCAAAAAAATAAAGTGGAATTTTTATATTTGTGATTAATGGCATGCAATGTTGCTTGAATGACTAATGTTCTCCCCTTGTCTCATCCTGTTTACCCATCTTCTCCTCCCATGCACTCATCCCTATTTTTTCCCGTGTGTTTACAGTGTCACTATGGAGAATGTGTCCCGATTCAAAGGTCAGGAGTATTGCCTGCATCCCAGACTCCAGAGCACTAAGAACCTTGTCAAGTGGTTCAAAATCTGGAAGGACAAACACAGGTAGCGTTCAGTAAACGTTCGCTGATCTTCTTGAGAATCGCTTACATTGATAGACATAAACTACTGCCTGCCAAAACTGCATACTTAAAACCCAAGGTCAAATGACTCATGTACGTAAGTTAAATATATGCAATTCAAGGGACTATCAGGAATAGATTGTGGTTGTTAGTTTTGTTTTTCATCACAAATATCTAAGCATCATTTAATCAATCTGCCAATTAAACAAATTAAGTCTTGAACAAGATGTATGTTTTTGTTTCAATCAAACCTAATTCATTTTGATCAGTTTTTCAGAAAGCGAGATTTTTTTTTTCGCTTGCCATGTAAAGACACTTGCATTAAAAAACCAAGTGAAAATACAATCATGTGAAGACAAAACAGTAAAAGTTATTTCCATGTTCTAGTTATTTATCCAAAAAGTATCAAATGACACACGTTGTTTGGAATATTGCATATGAAATATAATACAAATTAATCCATGCACATGTTTTCATATCTGTTCCCTCACAGTTTTTCATCAAAAACATGAACTTTCATTTTATTAAGATGTCATGTTGTTGAATTCCGTTTTAATGCTGACTTTAAAGTCATGTGCACTCAGAAGACACTAGGTGTCAGTATAAACCCAAACACTATCTTCAAAAAGCCCAACATTAAACCTCCTAAATGTTTGTTTTCCGTCTCTCCGTAGGGTGTATGAGGCCTAAACTTTCTCCATTATGCACGAGGCTGAAAACATTGCGGGATGCACAGCACCTCCAGTGAACTGTGGAAGACCAGAGGACCAATTTTTGTAAAGCATGACAAAGCATATACCCAGAAGTTATATTAATGTGGAATAATTTATAGTCATACAAGAATGTTTCTTATACAATGTAATCATGAGCCAAATGCGCAGTTATGGCAGAGAACAGTCCCTGTGAATCAGCACCATCTGTAAGAAGTGATCATTACATTTTTGCGACGTGTAATGTTTTCTGAAGCATCAGTTCTCGGTCTGATTCATTGTTGTCGTGGCATATAAAGGGGTCCTGACACTTATATTTGGATACCGTCTGGGTTGAAGCTACTGTGATAAACTATCCACAAGTGTCAAAGTAGATCTTAGAGTTCTCACAGCACAAAAGAACGGAAACATCGAAGATGTGTATGTAATATCTACAAAGACTTTGTGTTCTATGCCAACATAAAAGGAGGCAAAGTGTTACAGTAGTCCTCAAAATCATTTTCAAAAAGTATCTGCCCAAAAGTGCCGGAGGAACTATTTTTTTTGTTGTTGTTGTTGTTTTTTTTTTTTTAACTTATTCACTTGTTACTTTGGAATTTGGTACTTCACGGTGAAGTCAAAGAGACGGAGCTACATTCAATAAATATCAATCATTTAAATAATATCGTACTCTATATTTACACGTATACTCGACAAGCACATGAACTTCGGGGCCTGCAGTGGGTCATGTGTTTACAATGAAGCTTTTTATGTAATATCAGCCCTCCTATCAGCACATTCTGAACTACGTGTGCCTCCTCTTTGAGGTGTGCAGGTTTTGTAAGCTATTGTTTTGGTTTGTTTGGTACGACTGTGTTTTTCTTTTCGGTAAATGGAATGTTTCTCGTCTCCTCTTGTACATCAGATTGTATGCATAAGCACACGGAATAGGTTCTTGTGTATAGAGCACCTCGCCTAGTCTAGCTTGTTCAGAATTGATTAGTGAAGCCTATGTATCGTATCACAGAATTGTTGTTTTACTATTTAAATAATAAATAATAGAAATGTTTGTGTGTTTGGACTGACCCACCAAACACGACTTAAGTCCAAGGAGTGTAATCTTCAAACACAGCAATAAACATTGAAATAAATCACTGCTTTATATTGCTTAATTGTTTTATTTGAATGTAATTGTGTGATGATATGGTTTCGTGTAACTGGTAGGAAAGCAAAGAGGCCACATTTTGGCAGTTACAGTAACTAAAACCAAAAGAAAAAATATACAATGAATGAAAAATACTTAAAAAATATTTTAACAGTTCACATTTTTATTTAGAATTTTAAATTACTTTTATTTTATTATTACTCTTACCTTGCCATTGTACTTTCAGTATACTAAACTGGTATATTTCAAGTCTGCTAAATTGAAGCAACTCAATTTTGTACTTAATGCACTTTAATTGTGCAGAAGTAAAGTCTTATTAAAATCATACTTGGTATATTTGATCGTGCTAAAGTGGAACTATTGCAAGTATACTTTAGGCACACCTTAAATATTTTGTATTTAAAGGGCAATATTACACAATCCTCATTAAAAGTGACATTAACACACATCTTAGGCTTATTAATAAGAAATATGCATTGTGCACAAGTAATAGCCCACTCCAAATAAAGTTTAATTAAAACGTTTATATCAGTAGGTCTCGAGTTATCACTCAGTAAATATGTTAATAGATTTGAACTATACTTAGTATTAAATTAAAGGTGCCATAGAATGCATTGAGAGAATATTTTAAATCGTTCTCTGATATGTACATAGAAGGTATGTAGCTTAG
>JAUMHQ010000071.1:16507933-16527684 GCA_032361165.1 Enteromius paludinosus
ACATCCGCGCTAAAGGTGAAAGTCACCATAGCTTGTAGTATAGACTCCAACCCAACTTTGGGAATAGATTAACGGCGGTATTTTTTTTAATCGCACGATTAACGGCGATAACGGCCCACCACTAATATATATATAAAATTCTCATTCTTAAATGTATACTTGCTTGTGTTTGTAAACATACACAGTACACGCTTTTATTTTGGATGCGATTAATCACATAACACACATAAACATTTAACTTTTATACATTTAACTTTTACATAGAAAATGTATTTATTGGTATTTTGCATCTTATTAGGATACAAATAATACAAATTTAAAACATTACTTTCATTTCTTTAGTTTTGTTTTAAAACTGACAGAATCTGAAAGCTAAGACTTCTTTCATGTAAAGGAAATTAAAGTCTCAAAAAATCTATGAAAAGTTATCTGCATACCTTCTGAAGCCAGATGGTTTTTTTTGTTTGTTTGTTTAGTTTTTTTTTTCTGATGAGAAACTGATCTAAATGTAAGCTATTGGTGAGCAGAACAGCAGAAGAAATGAGTTGTGAATGATGACAGAACAATTTTGCCTGAACTATCTATTGAAGAAGATGGCATCTGCGGCTGTATTCATCTATTTATTTAAGTGCGATTTCATCAGTCAGTGATTCCTTGTGAGTGGCAGTGCAGTAAGGGCTGAAGACAGTAACAGTGTTATATAAATGTCTAACAGGTGTTTTGAGTTGAAGGGAGGGAGTGCTCTGTCTGTGTGTGTGTGTATGGAGAGACGATTGGCCTAGAGCACCAGAGACGAGGCTGCGTCAGACGGCCGTGTATTTAAGCGAAGGTCCAGCGTTTCCACTGCAGCACTTTTTTAGCAGAGTGCTGTGTCCCACACACAGGCAGACAGCGCATACAGGACTCCGCAGAATGAGCGCCGGCAGCCTGTGTTTGCTTTTTGACCTGCTCATACAGACTTTAGCACCACAAAGTGCCCAGTTAGGATAACCATACGCCCCAACAACCAGAACGGCTCGTCGACGAGAACCAAACTAAACAGCATGGCTTGTCAAGTCCTTCTCCACAGGTAATGTTTCAGAGGAGAACATCTCTAGGCATTCAGTGAAAAAAAAAGCTGCGAGAGGTTGTCTGTCGTTCTGAGGGAAACTGGATTGATTTGTTCCCGTTGGACTGTCTTGTTTATTGGTTTTCAGCCAAGGATGCATGTGACGTTGATAACGTAACGGCTCACTGCCTCTCAGATCGCATGACGGAAAGCCCCTGCTAACACTGCTGATGAGTTGAAATTGGAATATTTGGTGAAAATGAGACATGGAGATTCATTCATAATTGTGAAACCGACGAATTACTGCATGATACAGCATAATTCGCAATCAATGAGTGCGCTGTGTGTGTTTTGGCCAGTCATGCTGATAAGATAAAGTGCCGAGTCAGAGGAAACTGTCTGTCTGTAATCCTTTTAAAACCTAATCTGATCTCATAGCTCCGTTCACTCTGCTTTATTATTCATAGCAGTGTGAAAATATTTGTAATGTCAAGCATGTTAGGCTGTGATACTATCGGTTAATACACTTTTGTGTGGTTATGTCAGCAAAAAAGAAAAGCAAATCTGTTTAAAGGCACAGAGAGTTATTACCTATCAGCTCTGTTTACAGCTAGCGTTAGCATGCACTTTCATTAAAGCAGTGTGTTGTGAGATCTGCTCTTAGCAATATCAGAACAGAAAGATTTACATTCATAATATCATGATTAGGCATTCCTCTCAGCATGCATTGCTAAAAAATATATCTTGGGCCGTGTTTTTGTCTTGTTTTCTCGAACAAATATGTAAACGGACTTAAAGGAAAATGTCTTGTTACTAAAAATGTTTCAGGAAAGTAACGCATATCTGTCAATGAGCTATGAAAACACTTTCACCTTGAAGTAGCTAAACAGATTTTGAAGTGCATCAGTAGTTTTGACATTTCTCAGGCTGAATCATTGAGTTCAGGTGAGGTCTTGCAGAAGAAATGAATGGAAGGATGTTACAGAAGGTTCTTTATCAGAGTGCTGAGTAATGCACGGTCAATGTGAACGCATTACTGTAACCCATCTCTGCTACTGCCTCCAGAGCTCTGTGTGGGAAAGATACTGAGTATGTCTTAAACAAGGCTCGTTTTGTTCCCTCTTGCGATATTGAGCGATGCACTTTCAGTGCTGACTAGCACAAAAAAACAGCCAGAGACATTTTTCAAAAAGTCCACTTGTCCCTGTAGTCGTTTGCTTTCTTCATGACACTTCCTCTTTTAATAGAAATGCTATTTTTAAATAGGCAATGCCATAGAGCAACATTAAGTTAATTATGGTCTTAAATAGTTGTACAGAAAAACATTTTGAAGAACTTCCACTATAAAGAATGCTTGGTTATTAAAGGTTCTTAGTATTAGCTGGTCATGTGATTAAATCTTATTTGTTGTTATATTTTTCTAAAGTATTGTTCACTCTTTTTTTTTTTTTTTACAAATGCTCACATTTGATCAAATTTGATGTTCTGACCTTGTAGACTAGCACTGGACTAGTTTCTAAATAGTGTCAGGTGTTAGGATTTTCCTTTTTCATGGGAAGGCATGAATTTTACACAAGCCTTCCTAGCAGCCTAGAGAGCTTATAAGGGGTCGTGACATTGTACCATAGACCACACAACTGCTGCCAAATGACACGAACCTCACGCTCATTTGTGACACTGATGTGGCCTAGCCTGGCACCTGCTGTATCAGTCAAGGCCTTATTTGTTCCTTTCCCAGAACCTAACACGGGTGCTAACAAGCAGCAGACGGCTAGTGTTATGCAAGCAAGCGTTCCTAACATGTCTAAAATTGTTTATGAGACTGCAAAGTCACCCTGCCCTTAATACCTCTCCGATGCCCACTCCTGATGTTTCCTGTGACCTTTGCAGGAAACTAAAAACCTTGTTTTTCTACAGTGTACATGACTCATGAAATGTTCACTAAATGAGACGTCTGCTTCCTTGATGGCACGTACAGGGATTATTGTATGAAGATCACACGGTTTAACCATCCTAATGTTTCCTTCCGTTTCTTCTCTTTCCAGTTCGCACATTTCTTCCATCAGCATTCTTCCAGGATCTGCCGCGTAAGTGTCTACTTCCTCTTTTTTAAAAACGGTTCAATTGCAACCATATATTTTTATTCTAAAAAGTCTCATCCAGAATCAAATGCTTTGCTCCGAGTCTTGTTTGTTTGCTATTGACATGAACAGGCCTTTATTTAACCAATAGGTCCATTTGTAGTTCATTTCTCTGACGTTAATTTGGGCCATATGCAATTATCCTGTGGCCCAAATCCGATTTGTTTACTCAGCCGGCCACAGTATGCAATAAACAGACCTTTTAGGTGGACAAGAAAGCAAAATGTAGCTGAACAAATGTGATTATGGTCTTAAAAGCAGATAACTAGGGCATGGCGTCTTGCCGAGTGAGAGACCGTCTGGACTTTGTGACGTAGAATTGAAAGTGGAATTCTGAAATTACTTGCATTCTGCTAAATGTGTTCATAATGAAAGATACCCACCAGCAAATACTAGTCTTTTAATTATTTGTTATGACAGAACTTAAAAGAAAAACATATATTTTATTAAAATTGCAATCCTTAGTCCTTATCTGTGAATCTCAAACAACTGGAAGAGGTATGGAGAATAATAGGTTAAAAAGAGCTCACTGGAAACATTACACAAAGAAAATCACATTCAGCTTTTAGTTTCCTACTAGCGAATGGCTTTTCAGCTGAAGCCTTGACTATTAGCAGCGGATTGTGGCAGCAGGAAGAATATTATCCAATTTTGAAATGGCCTCGGAGCAGGAAATGCATTAAAGTATCTGTAACTGAACAGCAGCTTCAGGCAAACCCAGTGCATCTGGCCATGAAATTCTGCAGCACTTAGGTGCACGGCACAAACAAAACCATCCTAATGATTTATGGCTGGAATTTTGGCGCACACCGAGGCAGCGTGACTCAACGAGCCTTTTGGCCCAGATGGGCACGTGGAGGTTGGTTAGGAAGGCATGCTGGGGGTCCGTTGTTCTTATGACTTCAACATAGCAGAAGCCTCAGTGCGGGACACATTAGACACATGGGTGGTGTAATTCTGAAGGTCTAGTGCGCTCAAAACACTTCTATTTTCAGACACAAGAATCTGTGGCGCGGTTATTTGTTAGATCTTTGAGCTTGCGCTGAAAACTCCTTGGCTGTCCTTGTTAAAAAGGTCAAATTGTGATCAATATGGGTACTGTGTGTTCTGGCCTCATTGGGAATCGCCTTTTCTTACTCGGTTGTGTGAGACGTCTTGAATGTGTTTATTTGCAGTATAATCCAGAGGACCATCCGAGCTGCAGTGGAACAGCACTTGTTGGATTTACAGACGTCTATTGACAAGGAGCTGGTCAGCTATGAGAGTCACGTGTTGGACTCCCAGCCATTTCAGGGGTGAGTGTGACACAAAACGCACAGCGTGTGCCGGCCCTTCCTTTTTGGAATGTTATAGTTTGGTATAAATATAAAACTGTATTTTTTTATTTTTTTTTTCTCACAGAAACAGCCCTGCTCAGAAGACAGCAGGACCTGAGGACCATGAAGATGTGCAGTCTGAATCTGAGGCAGAGACTGAGACTCTCCCAGAGGTTACAGAGGAGGGCCTGCTGTCGGAGACTAGCGAGGTAAGCCATTCGAGGGTTAAGCGTTTCTGGATTTTATTTATTTGATATGCACTGAACTAAGAAAGCCAGAGGAACAGTGATTGGACTAGTAATTCTCAACCCAACTCAAAAACACTTTATTATGCTTGCATATTATTGGCATGCATATTAATAGAATATTAGCCATTTATTAGTACATATTAATGCCTTATTCTACATCCCTAAACGTACCTAATACCTAAACTTAACAACTACTGCACTAACTATTAATTAATTTACTTATTTTAAAGTGTTACTCAAAAAAAAACACTATTAAAATTCACCCCCTCTGCAACTTCTTGTTTGCGTTGGAGAACCAGAACTCTCACAGCCTAGGAAAACCTGAATATATGGGAAAAAAGGTCATGCAAATTAATAAAATATGAATATTGTCAGAAAGGTAAAGAACCACTGCATTACATCCTTTCTGCAGTCCTTGAACATATTTAGTGTTTATGTTATCAGCAAGCTCTGTAATGCCTCCTCCTCAGCAGAGTGAGAAACAAGGGCCTTCCTGTCAGATAAGCAAACCATCATCTGTTCTCAGCGGGCACGAGCGTTCTTCCCCCGTTTAACACTGCCGGAGCGAATGAAACATTTCAGATAAACACTCCCCTCAAGTAGCAAATTAAGTAATGAGCTGATGATAAAGGTTTGCGTCTCTTGACTGTGAGGTGTAATGAAATGACGAGCGTGCCTGGGATGAACAGTCTCTTTGGAAGGGTTCTCTTCCCTCCACATGCTCGTGCATAAAGTTCTTGTGGCCTGGCTACAGGTTAGGAACATATGAACTGGGTCACCTTCTTTTAATAGCCGTCCCTGAATGACAGCGCCACCTGGTCAACGCAAACACTCCCTCCCTCAAAGAGCCGCCCCATTCCTCAATGTTATCAGTTCCCGACCTTGAGACGCCATCATTGGTAAACACACACAAGGCCTTGGCGCGTTTGAGCGTTCGGAACATTTGGCATTGTGCATTATCTCCAGAGCAATGCCAAAACCTATTATCTTTTTCACTTGTAAACCTGTCGGTACAGTCAGTGGTAATTACTCTCCTTTTCCCCGCAGGAATCTCAAGGTTCTCCGCTCAGCAGCCCTGTCACGGAAGAAAGCTCTGGGATGGACCTTGACACGGAGACTCTCGTAGACGCCGAGAATCTCAGCACGGAAAGGTTAGATTGGAAGCGCCAAGATACGATTACAATTAATTAGCACTTTTGTTGAAGATGAAATCCTTTCATTTTAACAGGAATCCATGCATCTGGAATTGTGCCACTCATAATTTCGTCATGCAGCTTTCTCTTTTAATCAGGAAGTAAACAAATGTCAAATTCTTACCTTAGAGCAGATCTTTTATTAAAGGGATAGTTCACCCCCAGGGCATCCAAGATCTATGCGACTTGGTTTCTTCAGTAGAACACAAACAAAGATTCTTTACTCAAACCGTTGCAGTCTGTCAGTCATATAATGGAAGTCAGATACACTGAGGTGTTAAGACACGCATTGATCAGTCTGTGCAAAAAACTGTATTATATAAATACTGTTCAAGACTTCTTAACACCTCACGAGCCGTAGGGTTTAATTTGGTTTCGTCTGTATTTGTTTATAACTATCTATGATCTATCTAATGGTTGAACTCAGTTAAAGAGTTTTTAGTAGAATTTTGCCAATATGTTTTTGAATTTCTATCACGGTAATGTAAAAACTCTTGTTTAATATGTTTGCTGATTTTGATTGTTTTTGTTATAACTGTTTTTACCAAGAAAATAGCCTACACTACTACTACGAAAAATCATCTTAAGGTCTACATCAAGTTTCTAGCTACTTTTAACATCACATTGTTGCATTTAAAAAGTTTACATTTTAAAATCCAATGCTCATAAACCATAATTTTGCCTCAATATACTCCTGCTTATTAATAGCAAGTAGGGTTTGGTCGATAGATGATGCCATTGTCCATCGCAGATGGTCGATAGACATCACGGTGCTGAGCCGGCATCGCGATCCTCCACCCCCCGCCGCAGCAGCAGCAACCAGCTCGCCAAAAACACACTTAATCTATGGCGGCAAATCTATGGCATTAATAAGCGAGTGCACCACTGATGCTGGCGAGCGCGGTAAATCATTTCCGCGAGAGGAAAACAGATGTACATGTGAAGAAACGGGGCTGTAGAATACAGTCATGCAGAATATGTGCTTTATAAGTACTAATAAATAACTATGTTAATAATAAGTATGATAATAAGCAACTAGTTAACAGTTTCGTGAACAGCTTAATCTGTGTTTGCGTGCGCACATCGAGTATATTTCTTTGCAGCCCATTAATGAAAGAAAATGAAGGCTTCCAAAAATAACATTTTACAAGGAAGCTGCAAAATTGTTCTGTTCCTTTAATGGAAAATAAGAATAGAAATCTCTAGCTAGAAATAGCTTGTAAACTTCAAATTGTGTTCTTGTAAAAACTTTTGTAAGCCTGTTACACCTTGCGAGCGCCCTCGATTCCAGAGTCACAGTCTGTTAGACTGTGTAGTGTTTGTGGGTGTGACTTGTAAAGTTGCAAACTTTTGCCATCGTGCCTGAATTCTCCTTGTTTGTTTTACACCCTTATTAATAGACCATATGTCAGACATTTAAAGAGAATTGACATGCGTGAAGGGAACGGATCACACATTTGTCATCACATCACTGTGTTCATAGTCATTTGTTTCCGTCTTCATACAGACTGGAGGACTATCCAGACTATGAGCAGATGGACCAGGCTGATGTTATCACCCGTGTGAGTATTTTAAAACAGCACCAGGACTCTTGTCTGTTTTTCTGTACTGAAGCGTCTAATCAGAGCTCTTCAATGATTCGCAGGAGTCTGGAGACGGTGATCTGAATGCTAATAACGAGTGCACAGAGCCAGACAGCAGCCCTCAGTCTTTGACCAGGAGCATTTTATCAGACAGTGAACAAGAAGGTAACTATTTCTGTTATTTCTCTGGAAAAGATAAATTGCACTAGTAAAAATATATATATATATACTGAACGTTAATAGTGCCCTTGAATTTGAAACTACCAACTGACAGAATCATGTGAAGTATGGTTGATGTGACCTAAGAAATGCTAGTTACAACTACTTTCGGTTTCAGTATTTTAGTACTAGATTCACACCATTTATGTGGCTGTTTGCGTGTTTATCTGTGTGTGGGTATGTATGTGAGGCTCATAGCTCACTGCACTCTTCTGTGCTATCTCTCTCTCTCCGTCCACGCCTGGTCAGCATCATGTCCCATCAATCTCCCACCCATTGACTTCACATGTATGCACCTGCAGAAAGAAGGGAGCGGTAAGTAGCATCTCCACAGCCCTCCCCCAGCTCGTCCATCGCTGCTCTCAAGTTGTTTTTACTCGTTTCGAGCCAGAGTTTGGCTCCGCCCCTTCCCTTTTCCCTTCTCCCACGGACAACTTCTCACACTGCCCTGTTTTGACTGCAAACCACAGTAAATTACCACAGAGTTACCATTGTTAATAGGCACATTTTTGGGGGATGTACTTGTTGCTCGCCAGAGGTGATTTCTTCCAGGACAAGTAGCATTAAAGGAACAGTTAACCCAAAAACTGATTCAGTATATATAGATTTTTTTTATATATATATAACACTTTATAATAGGCAACACTTATTCACTATGACTTTTCTCTCAATAATTTAATTATTTTCTGCTTAACATTAGGGATGTAAAATAAGGTCATGTGCCTAATAAACAGCTAATATTCTAGTAATATGCATGCTAATAAGTGACTAGTAAAGAGACTAAAATAACGTGTTACCAAATAAATATTTACATGTATACAGTTTTACAAGCATAACTATGCTTGCACTACACAAACAATATTTTTACTTTTACTAGATACATGGGTCAAAGACGAGAAAGGGTTTAACAACAAAAAAAATTTAATACTGTTTTAAACTCCTGTAATTTTTCTGTTTTTCAAAAATAAATATCACTATTCTCGGGTTTGCTAAAAGTACCCACTAAAATGCGATTCGGGGTAACAATCTTGTCAGGAATATTTACAACAAAAATCTATTTCACACATTAAAAGATGATTTACTTTTACCCCAAATACTAATCAGTTGTAATTTTACAATTTGCCACTATGCTAGGTTTTCCCTATTTATTAGCAAGAATTTTTGTACTCATTAAAAACTCAATAAAATTTGATATGCTACCTTATTCTTTTATATATTTAATATGTGTATGTATTTAAAAAATCAGAATAAGCATCTTGTTTTAATTGTTGCATAACTAAATTTTATTAAAAAAAAAACTATTTGGTGCCGTTAGCCTCGTGGGCAGTGAGTCGACACTCAGCGCAGCGCATCATTTTGTGAATTTCTTTTGCTACGGACATCTTAACGTCTTTGCCCCATATGTGTGTTTGTGTGTGTGTGTGTTTACATATAGATAATAAATATACACAAGATGCGCACACATGTAAACATAATATTTTATTTTGAATGTGATTGTTTTGCAGCTCTTTTACAGTTATAATGATTTCACTATACCCCAGATGCCCATTTTCTAGCATTCAAGTCAGCCAAATGCAGTTCTGACGTCAAATGGACTCTTGTGTGAAAACGCCTTCGGTTTAAGTTGCTGTCCCCCCCGAGACTAACCCTTCGGCTCCTCACACGCACCCAGTCGGTCCTGCTGACTCCCACTATTTACCATCTGGCATCAGCTTTCTCCTAATCAACCACCATGTCAGACATCGAGGCAGTGCAAATTTGATCGGCTAAGTTTCCACAGCAGGCCCCAGTCCAGTGCATTCCCTGCCCTCTCGGGTCAACGTGAGCATGATCCCTGCATCATGCACGATAAACAGTGGCTGATGTAGAAGCTCTTTAAAGGGGGGTAGGGTTAGAAAATATCCTAAAATTTTAATTCTGTCATTAATTACTCACCCTCATGCCCAAACCAATAAGACCTCTGTTCATCTTCGGGAACACTTATGAAGATATTTTGAATGAAATCAGAGAGCTATCTGACCCTCCATTGACAGCAGATCCCAGATCCAGAAATGTGACATCAGTGGCAGAACTTTTTGAGCAAAGAAAACAAAACTAACATCATCTACTTAACCATTCTTCACCCCTGAGTGATTTGTGTTCTGAAGATGAACGAAGTTCTTACGGGTTTGGAACGACATGAGTGTGAGTAATACATTTTAGGGGGGATTTTAACTCTTTAAATTCTTGAGCTCCAGAACGTGTAAGCATTGAACGTTTGCCTGAGTGGGAGAACGTCATTCAGCTGCGCACTCTTACCCAGAAGCATCTCCTGCCAAATAACACAGTATTATTTCCACGAAGTGCTGTTTGGCTCGCTCACTGTGTGTCAGAGCACCTGTTGTGGACCTCTTTAACAACTAGTGTGCAAGTGTATGCGATCGAACTCTTGAGTTATGCTGATGATATTGGTTTTAATGGCAGTGCATGTGTCTGTGTGTCTTTGTCAGACCCTGTGCCAGTGTTCATGTCATGGCAAGAGGAGACAGAGTCAGGAGAGGCCCAGCTGTCTCCGTTGGCAGGTCGCATGATGCCCTTACCTCTAGAAGACGATACTCAGCCGCTCCTGGCCCGCCGCTTCTTGGACTTTGGCCACAGTCAGCGGTTCTTGCAGCAGGACCATGATGCTACATCCACCAAAGCTTTGTCTTGTGGGAGGTGAGCAGAGAGACCGCTTATGAATGACTCCGATACACTGACAGCCAAACTCACGCTTGTGTCACGTCTTTCTCAGGCCTCGCCGTGCTTCCCTCACTTCCAAAGACAGTATGAAGGGAGACGCCGTCTCCCACCAGCTCACCAAGAAACTCCAGAACCTCAAGAAGAAGATCAAGCAGTTTGAGGAACAGTTTGAAAAAGAGAGAAACTACAAGGTTAGAGTCATATGCACTAGTGCTTCTTATCTTCTCAAATGTAAAATAATATATATATATATATATATATATATTATAATTTCAGAAATCATTGGTTAAGTGTTTTGTTTGTGCTTCTTTTCAGCCGTCTCACGCAGACAAGGCAGCTGATACAAAGGTGCTGAAGTGGATGACAGATCTGACCAAAATCCGCAAGCAGCTCAAAGGTGAGGGTGTCTGTGTGGTCCGGGGGTGCGATATGGGTGTGGAGTTTCTAAAAGTCAGTGTCATAAGTTATTGGGCGGTCTTGGCCCAGGTCTGCTCCCCTGTCCTCTGTGGGAGAAGTGCACCTTACACTGCATGTCTGTAGAGGCTCTGGGGCTCTCTCTCATGGGACCACCCTCATACTCTACTGGAGAGTCCTCCGCTCACTGTGTTTGGCCCCCCACACTTCCCATCATCCATTTCCATTTGATGCCCCCCATCAGAGGTGCACTGTCGTATAAAGTCTCTCTTTCTTTTTAAATAAATCCACTCGGATGGCCCGCAACGGCAGGACGACAGCACCTCTTACCCAAAGGTTCCCTGAGGCACCAGGCCGTGCTTCAGTCATACAGACGCCACTCGTCCTCTTCCTCCGTCCCGAACACACCCCATTTTACACTGTCACGCCCCCTCAATGCCTCTAGACAGGCGTCCCACTTCTGTAAGTACTCTTAAGCAGCAGTAAGTAGACTTGAGTTTGACACTCTGCTCTCATCTCTCTCTCTACATTTCTCTGACCGCGGTCTCGAAGACGCTTTCCCGCTACGGGACGCCCTCAGCCACGTGTCTCAGCTTCTTTAATCATCTAAAGTGTATGTTTATGAGGATTTCATATCAGGTTCAAGGGCTCACAGGCTGCTCTCTCAGTCGCAGAGCCCGTGTTTCCAAAATGCTTCTTTGGCCCTCTGATTTTGTGAGGTTGTCCGTGCGCTACTGATGGACTTTTTCATAGTTTGCGGTGATGCTAAGTGAGGTCGATCACTGGCCCTTGTATTTCTTTCAGTTAGTGTTAGGGCTGCACGATTAATCGCAATTTGTCATGCGCATCCTGGCAGGGAACAGTTTAGTGATCAGTAGTAAATCTCCATCCAAAACTAAACAAATATAGCGGTAGCTGAATAAACAGAAGTTTGTTTTTTCTTATATATGCATTAATGAAATGCCAAACACAATTACATACAGTAGGCAAATTGTGACCCTGGATCACAAAACCAGTCTTATGTCACTGTATTTGTAGCAGTAACCAAAAATACATTGTAAGGGTAAAAATTCATGATTTTTCTTGTTAGGCCAAAAAATCTCTAGAATAGAATATATATATATATATACTAAAGATATTAAAACTTAAAGGTGTTTTGAAATCGCTCTTTTCATACGTATTTGGACGCTTGAACATAGTTTACTCGCTTCTTTATTCATGCGATTTCACGTCATGGGAGGGGCTTCGGCCAGGCGCTTCCTGTCTCTGTATTAGACATGAGTTAAAATTTGTTTTGTGTATCTATTGGGCAAACATTGGTTTAATGACTCCTGAAATTATTCCTGTTTCTATTAAAGTACGAATACGCAGCTCCTCCACATGCAGCGACGATTATTTTGTCCGCTTGACAGTAATCACGTCACTACTAGAGCAAGCTCCGGATTGGTTAATGCAGTGTGAATTTTCACCAAAGTTCAGATTTTTCAACTTGAGCGTTTCGCACAAATCACGTGTCAAAAACACTATTCGCTCCGCTTAATTGGCACAAATTTCCCCGCAGGATGTCGAATCGCGCCCTTGCATTGACTTAATATGTAAATCGCTCGCGCTTAACGCTTTGTTCGCGTGAACGCAGACTTTCAAAAAGGTGTACCAAATATTGTCATATCCTAACAAAACAATCAATAAAAACGGATTTATTCAGCTTTCGGATACCGATTTTGAATAATTAACACTTGTAGCAGGTTTTGTGGTCCAGGGTCACACAGTAATGTAAGAATAAGGGTCACACAATACTGTGAGAAGGGTCTAAATTGAAAGAGTAACCAAAAAAGAAGATTTGGCAGCCCCAGAACACTTATTTTAAAACAGATGATTGATTGCTTCCTCAGACTGAAGGCAAAATGAGTTAATTTACTGGATAGCCGTTTTAATGGAGACTTTGACAACTTTATTATATAAGTATTTTTGTACAATCAAAATAAATATGTAATTCCAGAAACTCACACAAGCAGGTACAGAAATCTGAGATCTATTGTAAATTGAATAGGATCATCATTCAAATTATTTTGATTATAATTCAGTACCTTTATCACTGCGTAGAATATTCAGTAAACTACTGACATTGAGATTTACTACTGATTACAGAACCAGCTTTACTGACGAGATGCACACGGCAGTCACATTCGATTAATCGTGCAGCCCTAGTTAATGTGGTCAACTCCATCCTGAATGCTACCCGCAAACCTCCTGGCTCCTAATTCGGTCTTTTTGTCTTTCTCACCCAGATGCCAAACACAAGGCTGAGAGTGAGCTGACTCCGCAGACGCGTCCACGCAGTAACACTCTGCCCAAGAGCTTCGGATCCACCCTGGATCAGTCGTCTCACGAGGACCTCGTGGAGAGCGAGGCTCGAGGTCACCGGCCCACACGAGAAGAGACGCTGGAAGTCATTCAGCAGTGCATCCAAACCAAACGAGCCGAGGACGGCTGGCCAGAGGACGTCAGAGTGAGTCCAGCTTCTTTAACTTCAATCAGCAGCTTTGATGTATTTTTGAATTCGCTCAAAAGTTCTCAGGAAGTTAGATTTGTAAAATCTACATTATATGGCTTTTGGATTTGGGGCTGCCGTCGTTGACTAGTTTCACCAATCAACTATCTAAAGTCATGTAGTTTATCCAGCCGCATCTAAAACTAATTTGAGAATTTAATTTGTTGCTTTGCATAGAAAATGACCAAGGAGCAGCTTACCAGTGAGAAAACAGTCCTGCAGAAGAATCTTCTGTACTATGAGGGACTTTATGGGCGCCCGGTATGTGTCTCTGTCTATCACATGCACACACACACACACACACACACACACACTCCTTCCTCATGAATGCAGTGCTCTGACAAAAGTGTCCTCTTGCAGGTGACCCGAGAGGAGCGCTTGGCTGTGAAACCCTTGTATGGCAGATATCGTCTGGTCAAGCAGATGCTCACCCGTGTCAGCATCACCCCTATCATAGTAAGACGCCCTGTTCCTCTTTTTTACACACCCACATTAGCTTTTTGGATATTTGGGGTTACAAATGATACATAATTAATATTAGCAATCTGAAACTAAGTCTGGAGTTTATAATTTATGCCAATTCTAAGAATGATATTGCAATATGATAGGATTGTGAAATAAGAGCTGAAATAAGATCTAGTGTTGTTTTAGGATTGCATGGTACGCTGGTTAGACATTTAGCACAGAGCAAGCAGAATAACCGGCTCTCCTCTCTCGCACAGGCTTCTCCCTCCAGCAAACGGCGCAATCAGATGTTACAACCCATCATCGAGGGCGAAACCGCCCACTTCTGCGGTGAGATCGAAGAAGAAGAGGAGGAGGAGGCCAGGGGCCAGCAGGAAAATGTGGAGATGCTGAGCGAGGCCTCAGAAATCATCATGGACCCAGTATCCCAGCCCAGCTCCCAGCAGCCCACTCAGGAGAACATCCTCAGCTCTGGGAAGCTCAATCTCGATCTGCGTCTGTCCAGTTCCAACGCCTCCTCCATGTGAGTGTGGAGTGTGTATCTAAAACAGTACAGGGGTCGAATAGAAATGCTGTTTCATGTGGATTTAGAGAAGTAGTTCACACAGATTTGAACGTTTACTCACCCTTAATATAGCGCTGCATTAAAAGATGGTGAGTCAGACACTTGCAATCGGATTTCTAAATTAGAAACGATTTGCATCAGGCATCTCTACCTCAAGAACAGAACGGATAGCGTTCTATCACTTGCTCACCAGCAAATTAATCAAATAAAATTATTATCAGCAAATTTCCATTCTTGGTAGAACTATTCCTTTAAATCTAAAGCATTGTTTGAAGGCCTCAACCTAAAATATCCAGCGGGTCTTACAGTGTAACCTACATTTGCAGAGACCTCGATTCCTTCACCTTGATTTATGTGCATGTGCGTCTACACACGTAGGACCAGCAATCGGCTCATGCTCTCATCATATGAGCTCTATTAATAGAGTTTGACAGAGAACTGGAGATCTGCAGGAGTCAGTGACCTGAAAGCTGGATCAAGCCGTAATCCTGTATGAAGGAAAACAACTGCACAAGCAGCCAGATCTAAGTCTAGTGTACTGTATTGGGTGCCGCCGAGATCCATGTCACCTTGTTTCTAACGTTTACTGACCCGAGTTAACCTCCGAGTCGTTCAAAGGTTATATCCCGCTTAGGAGTGTTTCGAGTACACAGCTTCCTGTTGCTATAGCACCCGGAGAGCTACAACTCCATGTAAGGAAAACAGCAATTTAACACCCCCCTCCGTATCCCACAGGCCCGAGCTCCTGGAACAGCTGTGGAAGGCCAGAGCAGAGAAGAAGAAACTGAGGAGGACCATCAGAGAGTTTGAAGATGACTTCTACCAACAGAACGGCAGGTAAGCCTCCCACGCTCATTCCATCCAAACATGCAGGACATGTCTTTGAGATCAAACACACTAGACGGGAGTCAGCGGTGGGCGATGATGCCAATATTGGTAAACCAATAGAAATTCGTGATGTTTTTAAGAAGGGAACATGAGCTACTTGTTCCAAATAATATAGTTAATAGTTATCCTGCTAAGCTTCGTCCTTATTGTTGTCTGTATCGTACTAGATCGATACTTCAGAGATTATTCCAATATGCTGATTTATTATCAGTGTAAACTAGGTTTTTGATGCTTAATGTGTTTTGGAACCTGTGATACTTTTTCAGGATTCTTTGTCCAATAAAAAGGTCAAAAGAACAGCATTTATTCAGAATAGAAAACGTTACAATATTTGACAATAAATCAAAACCCCTAGGGGGGGCGCGGCAAGGCTAGTGTACAGTCAGACGATTTTTATAGAGATTCGAAATTAATAAACAGCTGAAAATATCTGCCGCGCCAGCCGAGTATAGGCGCGCGCACTGCTCAATGTGTGACGCTCTATGAGTGTGCGCTCCGTTGAGCTGCTCACGGCTCATATGAATGCTCCACTCGTGTACCGCTTATGCTCAAAGGAAAAGCAAAGTCCGCTGAAATAACGCACCGGCAAAAATAAATATCTGTGTATACTTGTTCCTGTTTTCAATAGCGCCGCATACTGTGCTGTAACATGCTGTACTGGACAGCGCTGCTAAAATGATGCTCTCGTGACCGTATGCTCCGATAACAATAGCTTTGTAGGACTACACATTATTTTGATAATTAGTCAAATTGTATCTGATTCTGTTTCATCGAACTGAATAAAAATAACATATTGAGATTTAATATTCATATATTTTCTGTCCAATTTTATTGTTACTTTTAATAAACGTGGTTAATTTATTGGCTTGCGATTTATTTATTTATTTTTATTTTTTTATTTTTATTTTATTTTATTTTTTTTATTTATTTTATTTTTTTTATTTATTTATTTTTTTATCATTAAAATTGAGTTAAATTAAAAGTCTTACAAAATGACTATATTGTTTAATAAAATAATAAATAATTATTACAAAGCAGTTTTAGTTTCGGCCAAAAATCTCTAGGTTTTTATTATAAAAAGAAATCTTTTCAGGGTGATACAAGACCCCACTGTGAATAAATAAATAAATAAGTCCAAACCCTACAGTTCAGAAATTTGTCAGTTTGAGAAAATCTGTTTAAAAAGACAAAACCAAAAGAATAAATGCTGTTACATATAAAAACATACATAGTCATTTTTATGTGTTTTAATGTTTTACTCTAAAAGTGACTAGTTCCTTGTTTATTAAGTAAGTTGGCACACACTGAATTTTAATCATTACGTTTCAAATAAATCCTTCAGAAGTTGTGTATGTTTATGTACAAGTCGGGGGGGCTTGAATTTGTGTAATTCTGTAACAGGGGGGCCCGGCAGAAAACGTTTGGGAACCACTGATATTAAGAAAAAATCAGCACTTTTATTCAAATTGATTTAAAGTGACAATAAAACAAATTTATAACGTTACAACGAAAATTAAAAAATAACTGCAAAAATGTATCCGTTTTTATAACTAGGAAACGGCACGTTCGTTTTTAGCATCGAAAGTAATAAATATTTCAAATCAGCATATTAAATGATTTCTGGAGGATCTGAAGGGTGACAACATTGCTGCTTTCACTCTGTCACTATAGCTTTAAACCAGTATTCTGGTTGAAGACATTTTGCTTGTAATGTTTTTACTTTACACAAATCCCAGAAGCATCGTAAAACAGAAAGCAGGAGTCTTTTGTACATCTTTAACACACTGGCTGGTCGTAGGCCTGTTTTAGTTTTAACAGGTTGTAGCAATTTTCTTGTTGATATATGTTGCACAAGTCTGGGTAATCAGACACTGCGTGACAAGAGCCTCCTCTGACAACAGTTACAGTTGCTCCTGTAAACACTCAGTACACTCAACCCTCCGCCAGATTCAGTTCATTATTATACAGCCGACATTGAGTAACCTTTAACTCAATCCTATCTTACTGCACACTATGTAATGCAAAGTAAGTCATCTGACATGCCCAATGGTTAAAAACGAACTATAGTTCTACATAAAAGCATCAGGTTTTATCTTCATCACATCAGCATTGTTCTCAAAACAACATATTTCCACCCACAGGAATGTCCAGAAGGAAGACCGCATGCCTATGATGGACGAATACAAAGAGTACAAGCGCATTAAAGCCAAACTGCGGCTTCTGGAGGTCCTCATTAGCAAGCAGGATTCATCCAAGTCCATCTAAATCATGAGAGCCTGTATCATGAGAGTAGCCCATCAACGTCCGCCGCCGTCACTCAACCACTGGAGGAGAAGAAGAAACACCTGTACTCCATCATCTACAAAATGGCCTACAGGAAGAGTTTGATTTTCAGACTTTTTGTTTTTCTCTTCTGCATTGACAAGCTTTCTCATACTGAGAACCATGCTGCGTTGAGTATCGCACACATATATATATATATATATATGGACATCAAGCACTAAACTCTTCCTCAGACCACACAGATGGTCGTCATATTTCAACACCCCATCCCCCCCTCCTGAAATCATAGTGGTGTTCATGGGTGTGATCTGGGTTCTGTGTGTATGTACAGATCTACACTATTCTGTACGTAGGCTTAAATATTTCAATGTTTTTCTCGATTGCGACGTATCAGCGTGACAAATCGGAGGACTCTTGTATCAAGCTGGTGCTCTTTTAGTTTTTTTTGTAACGAGACTTGGATCATCGGATCGGACTGACGAAAGCTACTCCAGCTGGACTGTCACCGTCAGCTCTTCCTGATTCATATGTAAATTACACAAAGCTGTATGTCTGCATTAATATGCATCTGACTAACAGACGATGTAATGGAAGTCTATATATATATATATATATATATATGTGTGTGTGTGTATATATATATATATATATATATATATATATATATATATGCCAAACTGACATGTTAGATCGCAGTGGTACATGATAGATCATTTCTGACGCTGTAGTTAATATAAATAGATGGAGTTTTTTGGTTTTGTACGTAAATGTGTCTTTATTGGTTTTTCTCACCTCTAGACTCTTGGTTTGCCGGTGTGCACACATTCAGTCTGAAATCATCCACTCAAGACCAATGATGCTATTAGAGCATGATAATTAAATGACCCTGACTCCCGATGCGTGACGTACATGCTGTCATCATCGTGTCACGTGACTTCAGGTTTCCTGCACTTTGCAGCGTATCACCTGATCTGTCACGGTCACCCTTCAGCTGCCAGCTCATATCGGAACCGTATCGGCTTTAACGTGCTGCTGGCATTGAGCGCAACTGATAATAAAGTCTTATCGCACAAGATAGTGAAGGAAGAAGGGCTCCGATGAAAGGAACTACTGGTCAAGTGTTTGATATTGGGATGTGTTCGTGACTGATGAAGGAGGTGATGGAGATTATTTGCACAGCATTCTGGGAATGCAGTACGTTTTGTTTGTTCCGATCGTTTCTCGTTTATTGAAGCACTACTTGCGGGTTGTTACCGGACGTGTTCTGGCCCATCTATCACTGTGTGGTGTCGTCCTTTTTTATGAGCATTATTTTGTACTCTTTGTTTTTTTATCGTCTCACTTTCCGCGATTTCATCGTAATGGCGTGATGTCTTCTGTATTAGTGACGCACCTGCTTTGTGCTGTTTTGTAAAAGCTTGTCAGTAGTCGGTTTGCATGGCAGAAATTTGTATTTCTATTTTTGTGCCATGAAAATGAAGCAATAAATTAGCACGGGGCCTGCACCAGTGGAATGAGAGCCCTCCTGTATCCAGTTTGTTCATTTTCAATAAACAGCTTGTGAGTATTATTACCTGTTGTGTTCATACCTTTTTGTGCTCGATTATAATCACTGGAAATTAGGTTAAGAACATTCATTTAATTTAAGAACACATGGCACTAATGAACCCGATGTGAGCTCAGTAATTGATTCTGTGGTAACAGAGTTAACGTTCTACAAAATAACTTTTTGAGATGAAAATATCTTCTCAGAGAGCAGATACATTTCAGTGCTTCAGATCTTGTTGGTGAGGGAAAGAGACATCATTTCCTGTTACTTACACAATTTGGAGAGAATTGGCAAAATATGGTTTGGAAATGGAGTTGACGCAAGGTTCATGGACACACAAACACAAACAGTTAGTAAAGAATAATAATAAACACATTTACAATAAAACATAAATTTTTTTCCAAATAACTTTGGATACTAAATGTCCCCTTATTTATACTATCACCCATATATACAGTAGTGTTCAAAGTAATAGTGTTTTTTAAAACGCGAGTAAAGCTCAGAATTCTTATAATATTTTTATTTCCATTTATTGGGAACACTGCACATTATATTTTACATCAAAAC
>JAUMHQ010000071.1:16556569-16570678 GCA_032361165.1 Enteromius paludinosus
TAACCATTTATTAAAAATGTTACAAAAAACCACATGCTTTCAAAGGGTGTCCTAATTTTTTCACATGACTGTATATTTGTAGCTATAGCCAACAATACATTGTATGAGTCAAAATTATCTATATTTTCATGCCAAAAAAACATATTAAGATCATGTTGCATGAAGATATTTTGTGCATTTCTAACCATAAATGAAGACTTAATAAGATGTGTTGCTAAAGACTTAATTTGCACATCTTCAAAGGCGATTTTCTCGATATTTAGATTTTTTGCACCCTCAGATTGCAGATTTTCAAATAGTTATATCTCTGCCAGATATTATCCTATCCGAACAAACCATACATCACTGGAAAGCTTATTTATCAGCTTTAAGGTCACTTTTAAATCTAAGTTTAAAAAATGGACCCTTATGACAGGTTTTGTGGTCCAGGGTCACATATGAGAACATTAACCTTTTGATAAAAACAAAAACCAATAATAATAAATGAACTTTATTTGGTTTTGTAAGGTAATAAATATAGATAATATAGACTGAGGTATTCAAGTCTTCTTCGATCTTTTCAAAGCTGAGCTGGAACTGAACCTGAAAAAAGATGTGTTGGGCCCTTTGGATGGTAGCAGTCTGGAAGCCTTGCTGAAAGGAGAGCCGCTGGATAAAAGAGTGACCACAGAGCTCCGACCGCCGGAGGAAGAGACCAACCTGACTGAGATGACTGGATCCAATGCGGCCAGCAGCCACAGCAGCTCCACACGCATCAGGAAGGTATCTTATGGACTGTATACTCTGAGCACATAATTGATGGATCTTCCCGTGCAAATACATAGCCTGATCGTTTCCTGTCATTCTCAGAGAATCCTCGAGCCAGAAGACTACTTGGATGATCTGGATGATGAAGATTTTGAGGAGGAGACTCCAAAAAGACGAGGCAAAGGAAAGTCTAAGGTAGCATGCCTAGTCTGCTGTTGCTTAGTTAATTGAATGATGAGTATGAAAGTGATAGTTCTGTGATAGTGGAAATTCTTTCATCATACTACGGGCCCGTTGAATGCTTGAATTTGATTGGCCGATGAACTTTCTACGGTTCTATTCAAATATTTTCAGGGAACCGCACAGCGAATGTAGTTCCATATCACTCTTGGCCAAACGCTTTCTATTATTTCAAGGCCACAACGTCACTGGCAAAACAAATAAATATAATGATCACTATCATAAAAACAACAGCTCATTTCCATGTTTTGCCACAATATTTCATTTTTATTATGTATGGCATGCACATAATCTCTCCCTCAGAGATGCACACACATTAACATACGTGCTAAGGTTGTTAGCGCCACGTTACTCTGATTTATGAAGTTACTCTAGACATCAACTTAAAAACAACTTGACTTCTCAAAAGCGAGGTAACAGTGGCGATGTTAGTGAGGAAAAATACCTTAAAGTTTCACTGTTTTAGCCGAACAGACTGGGTAATTCACACGCTCTCTCTCTCACACACACACAACCTAGTTATTAACTGCATTGGTGTGTTATCAATGGCTCAAGCCTCTATTACTAGGTCTGCAATGAAGTTTTGGAATTAACAACGGAGACACTGGATGAGATGTGGGGAAAAAAAAAATCCTACTCACAATAGCATTTAAAGTACAAATACCTTTTAAATATGTAATCTGATCGATGTCTTGAGGTGTGGCTACCGTAGTATAAGTGGAAGAATTGATGTATTTGACTTATTAGAACAATAATGCACACCCCAGGTGTAAAGGCTACTCCACTTACTTAATTACTCAAACCTGTAAAGATATTTGAACTTTTTTCCAAAGATAAACGAAGGTCTTTCAGGAATGAAACAACATCTTAATGACAGACTTTTCATTTATGGGTGAACTATCCTTTTAGGGATTTATTATCTCCTGATGTTCTCTGTCACGCACTGGCTGGGAAGAGTGGTTTTATGAACATGTCATTTTAATCTGTCAGGGTCGAGGAGTTGGAAATGGAAAAAAGAAAATGGAAGCTGCTGCAGCTGCCCAGGAAGATCGAGACAAACCTTATGCTTGTGACAGTGAGTTGTGACACATTATTTTGAGTGATCGTTGTTTTAGAAAGTCATTCTTTTGTAGCATTATGGTTATTTTTTTTTTTTGCAGAAATCACTATAACAATTAGATTTGTTTTAGGCAACATTCAATAAAATTGGATATTTTTATAATGGTTAACTATGGTTCACTACTATAAAAAAAATTTGGAGCCAGTCATGTTTTTAAAGTGTTCTGATTTCTATTTTTAAAGCTGTTCTTTGGAACTTTTTAGTCATTAAAGAATCCCAAAAAATGTTGCAGTTTAAAAAAACGTTAAGCAGCACCAAGAATCATGTGACACTGAAGACTAGAGTAATGATGCATCACAGAAATAAATTATATTATACAATACATTAACATAGAAAATAGTTATTTTAAATCCTAATAATTCTGTTGCAGTTAATACGATTTGAGCGATCGCTATTTAATTCGCTCATGTTTTTGATGTCAGGAGAGAATATCCTGTTTTAATTTGAAACCTTTTCTTTTCATTAGTCTGTGGGAAACGCTATAAAAACAGACCAGGTTTGAGTTACCACTACACTCACTCTCACCTGGCTGATGAGGAGGGAGAAGACAAAGAAGAACCTGAGATGCACACACCTGCACCACATGAGGAGCCCAAGAGTGAGTTCATTCATGGTGGAAAGTGCATTCCTGGCACATCACTTATATCGCTGTGCATAACCAGTTCATAGGATTTAACGAGTACGAGATGTACTGTTTGAACCACACCCTTTATACAATATTTAAGAGTTAGATGTTGTTAGATCCTTGTTTCTTAAGGATATTGTATATGACATTACAAATATTTGTGACTTTTGTTATGACCACATTGATGGCAGTTTCGAATTGGATATTCCTGCCAGGCAAAACATTCATGAAAGCGGCTTCATCTGATCCTCTGTTTTATTACAGCTCCTAAGAAAGGACCGAATGGCCTGGCGTTACCCAATGACTATTGTGACTTCTGCCTGGGCGACTCCAACATGAACCAGAAAACAGGCCAGTCTGAGGAACTGGTGTCCTGTTCTGATTGTGGACGTTCAGGTATGACACACAACAAACTCTAAACTCCCACATTGAGATTAGAAATGTATTGTCTGTGATAATATTGTAACTGTTGCTTTAACGTGGTGCGATTTGAAGACCATTCGAAACACTTACAGAGTGCATGCATACTTTTCTTGAAGCCTAGACGAGTGAGTGCGTATTTTAAAGTGTGTTCTTTCACTGCATTAAAATACAAATGGATACGGGGGACAGAAAATGTATATATTTCATAAAGTTATTATCACACAGTGGGGGTTTTTTCTCCCAAAAATTGTAGGATTGCAAACATAATATTGTTTTTCCTACAGTTTTAAAAATAGAAGTTAATTAAGAGACGTGTTTTCTGAACCATATTGCCTGTTTAGGGTCACTTGAGTATTATGGCTGTGTATCCTTCCTGAATGAATCAACTGTTTAAATAATTTGGTTCAGTCGCAATGATTCACTTATTAAGTCACTTGCTGCCACCTATTGGTGGTTTTCATTTCACATTCATCATTTATTTGGTAACAGGCCAAATTTCTTCTTATTCTAATGAACTGATTAAATGTACGAAACAAAAGGCTTGCAAAAATCAATTTAAACTTGGAAAAGATTAATTTCTATCACTGCTCTTCTTAAGGTCCCAGCACAATAACACACTCAGCAAGATACTGTCTTAATTATCGTTATGAAGAAAATATTGTTTTTGTCAATATCGCGCACCCCTAGTTGAGATGATGCATAGTTCACACATGGCCTTTTTCTCTCATCCCCTTCTCAGGACATCCTTCGTGCCTGCAGTTCACTGCCGTGATGATGGCAGCTGTGAAGACTTACCGCTGGCAGTGCATTGAGTGCAAGTGCTGCAACGTTTGTGGCACATCTGAGAATGACGTGAGTCTCCTCACATGATCGGTCAAGCACCATTGCTTGGGACAGTTTCACAGATGGGGCTCAGGCTCAGTTAGGGGTTCAGTTAGGACATTTACCTAGTTTTTATAAACATGCCTTAAAAAAACAATACTGGAGTGCATCTCGAGACAAAACAAAGGCACTGACATATTTGAAGATATGTATACAAAATACAGGAAAACATATATATATATATATATATATATATATTTAAAGAAAACTAGCACTTAGTAAATAAATAGTGCACGTTTAATAAGGGAGCTTTTTTAAGAATAGATTTGGAATAGAATATTTTCATGTAAATTGAAAACGAATGTGTTACTTTACTAGTTACTTGAGAACTGTAACCAGTGGCTTTACGTAACTCCTGCTACTTGGTACCCCCAACACTTTACAAAAGCATCTGTTAATGTGTTCAAATCTTCTTGGACAGGACCAGCTTCTGTTCTGTGATGACTGTGATCGAGGATACCACATGTACTGCCTCAGCCCTCCCATGTCAGACCCTCCAGAAGGTACGAGCATTCACTTTCATCATCGTTTACCCAGTCTTGTGTCATTCCAGACTTTTCAAGAAACTTTGTTCCATTCCAAAATAGTTTCTGATTCCTGGTTCTGGAATAGATTCGTCAACTGTCGTTCTATAGAGCTCCTGCAGTTGACGTCACGCACTCTAAACGCTGGCATTTTGGCAGGCAATCAGAAGAGCGCTGGAGCAGCCATAGCCTTGGTATCGACAGTTGTAGAACAATAATTTAAAACCGGATCATCATTTAAACATGGTGGACCTCCCTTGGCCAGGTTCTCGCTCATGCTTCACTACAAGCAGCACTTGCGCTAATGCCAATTCTCTGTGTTTTGATACACAGAATTTCTATTTTGGCAAATACAAACAACTTGAGTCCAACAACCAGCCTCGCAAAAAATGCAGTCTAGCCGCGACATGATCATTAAGTGAAGCTTCTTTCGCTATTGCAAAATAGAGAAATAACATTTTACATTTAAGTAAGATTCTTATCTTATTTGTAAAACAAACAAATAAGTGTTGAGCACCAAAAGCAGTCCACATTAAATCTAATATGTTAGCTTTCATTGAAAATTTGCATTTTTCTATATATACACTCGATTTTCCCATAAAGCAAAAGGGAAATCATTTTTTCATATCCCTTAGGTTAGGATGGAAAGATGATGATATAGTTCCAGTATAGATCCATTTCTTTATTGATACACGTTAAAAACACCATTATGTGGATTAGTTATGAAGATTTTCTGTATCCAGGGGTATGTCTTTTTAATTAAAGCTCTTTTGCCATCCATTTCATATACACTCCCAGGCTGTTCTTGCCTGCCAGCATGGAGGAGTAAACAGAATGGGTCATGTGACTGAAGGAGCTTTATCCTTTATAGACCACATTTTAAATTGATTATTATCAGCATCTGTTATATCTTCATGTACTACAGAGTGGTGTTTTAGACAACAGAGCAAGCCGATTTCACCCTTTAATGGACTTACTAGGTTGTTCATTTTTATATACTTTAGATCTCAGAACAAATCCAGGTCATCATCCATATTGTACAAAGACTTTATTGCAGGTAACTTGGCCAAAGCATAGCATAGCATTTGTCAGTTGTAAGCTACTAGACATACAGGACCACTGAATGAAACTGTGACAACAACACAAAGAGAATGAAAGTGGTCATAATCACATATGGCTTTTTTCTTTTTAATGTTTCAATATGACACATCATGACACAAAACAGCTGCAATCATTTTTTTGAATCAATTTATTGAACGGCCCATCCAAAAGACACTTTTCAAAAGACTTTCCATTGATATTAGAGTCCAAGAGATGAATTATTGATTAGCTCTATGAGCCTATTTACGAGGATTTGCATTTAAAGGAATCAGTTCTCAATTCCTAAAACCTTGAAATAAAGAAATCCAATCGTTTCCCAGAACATTCTGATGAGACGGGTCTCTCAATCTCTGAGAACTTCAGTTTAAAATGGTCCTTATGTATGCATAATGCACATAAATATAAAAAAATCACATATTTCATGACCGCTACGAGCAAAGTAAAAAAAAAACTGTACTATTTAATTACAGTCATGTATAAATTGAATTAAGTACTGTATCCCTGAGATCCACAAAGCAGTAAATCCATCCCCATACATTACACAAAGGTCTATCACATAAGCAAGCAAACATCACATTCCACCAACAATTTCCCCCTTTTTATCATTCATTGATTACTACTCATTAAAATTCAGTACCATATTGAACACTCTCAATTAAATACTAGTATTCAACATTTTCTTATCAAATGATAACAATCTTACATCCCCACATTTGTTCTCTGGAAGCGGGGCTAAACAAATAAACACTGTTATTGCATTCCTGACATGTGTCAGACCCTCAGTCACTACACAGACACCAAATAGAGATGTTCCTTACATGACCACTACGGATTATATACTGCTATGGTTATATACTTTGTCTACGAGTAGTACTCTTCAAAGTCATAATATCAAAATATAGCAAACTCAAGTCATTACATCACATTTATACTCTTAATTTCTGACTTTCGTATAAACGATCATTCTTGTTTTCCGCACATCATTGCAGCCCAATCATAATTTATAATACCCACTGAGGCTCTTCGTGCAAACAGCTTGATGTTCACTTCCCTTTACTTGTGGCCGCTCACCCTCTCCTCCTTCCCTCGGCTGTTCCCCCTCCTCCTCGCTTCAATCCGGACAGTGTTTGGCCCAATGTTCATTTTTCTTACACACGCAGCACTTCGAACACTCTTTCAAGTTCGCGAATACTTCTCATTCTTCGCTCTGCCTTTTTCACTCCTCCTTCAGCCCCCGCTTTCACGCTTCTCCCCTCGCGGTTCGTATCTTAAACCAGCTGCAGATATCTGTCACTCTTTGCCTGTTTCTTCTCCTGCTTCTCTCTCAGCAATCTGTCCGCGTGTCGAGCTTGAATCAAAACTGTGGCCAGCTTTCCTTCTCTCCACTCGATGCAGGTTGCTTTCACTTTCTTTGCGATTTCGGGTTTCGGCCCATCCAGAAAAGCATGTCTCAAATGATTTTCCCATATGATGGGCTCTTCTCCTCTGACAGCTTGTTCTATCAGCCCCAAGAATTTATTATATATAGTAATCGTCAGCTGTTTCATCTTTCTCCTGCTGGCAACAACTCACCGTCACCTCACATTCCTTACACACATGCCTCGCACAACACCTCCTTGGCACCTTGCTGCCTTCCTCTACTGACTTTTTCACCGCTTTCAGTTTCGCTACACTCAAGGTTCCCTCCCTTGGAAACTCATGATACTTGATCAATTTCTCTATGTCAATCACACTCTTTTCACCAGCCGACTTTCTCATCTGAGTAAATACCGGCGTGTCATATTTTCCCAATTTGCTTTGGGACTTCCCCATAATGACACTGACCGCTTTTCGGCGCGCGACTTCCCTATTCCTGTCAGACGTCTCCGACAGGCCCAATGTTTTCGCCAAAGCCTGGCAGGGCTAAAAGCTCCCACGCTTCTGGTCGCTTTCCTGTCTACCCTCAAAGCCGCTTGCTGCAGGGTTGTGATCAATACACCTACTGCTACAACTTGCATAGACCTGTTACACCTACTGCTACAACCTTAGTTTCTCTTTCGAGATCCCTTGGCTGCTGTCAGTGTGACCCCTTGTCAGTTGTCAGCATGGTTCATCCCCCCCCTCCCCTTTCGTCCTATTACATACAATCTGTCTTTTACCGAGAGAGTCACCTGCGTTCGTTGGCTGATTCCAGTGGTGTTCCTCCTGGGCCCTGGCAGGCGGCCCCTCGTTCCTCAATCTAGTCGGGGTAGGGCTGTGACTTCTAAGTCCAGGATGTACAGTCACCGTCCACTCTCAGGTCCAGAAGGCACATCCAAGGAATCCCAGTCACTCCCTACACAGCACCCTTTATAGAGGAGTCTGATCAGCACTTTTACCACCTGCTGTTTTCCCCATACATCTCATAGGCATGAAAAATCACTCTCATGATTTTTCCACCAACAATGCATATATGCATGTAAATATTGTCTAAATATATATGTGTGTGTGTGTGTGTGTATTTATATAGACATAATACATATACACAGTATGCACAGATATATTATGTAAACATAGTTGATAGTAGTTGTAGTAGATGTGTTTTCTGTTGATTGATATTTGGCTTTAATTTTGTTTATAGGAAGCTGGAGTTGCCATCTGTGTTTGGCTCTTCTGAAGGAGAAGGCCTCTATTTATCAGAGCCAAAACCCTGTGATGGAGTAATAATGAGAAGAATGTGCAGAATGATGGAGAGGCAGAAAGAGAAGTCATTGGCCCTAACGTAGCCATTGTTTTGGGTTTTATTTCACTATGACTGTTACACACATCACAAGCAGTGTTGGAAATGAAAGAGTGCATAAAGGAAAGGTTTGAAATGGATCATATGCTCTTCATGCATTATGGGCAGTATTTCCACATTCCTTGATGTTAGGGCCAGTGGTTCAGATGATTAAGCACCTGTTTATGCATTGCCAAATATTTTTTTTTTGTCTTTTATTATTCACTCAAGATAAATTTGTTTACATATAGCAAACATATGGCTTAATCCTTTAAGGATTTATGGATTTAAATATTCATTTGTACAAGAAGTGTTTCTCTTTGTCGAATATGATTATTTCTTGTAAGTTTTTTCAGGAAGTAATTGTGCCAAGGTCCAGATTCAGAAACCAGAAGATGGTGCTGTATTTTTATTTTAATTATAATGTGTGTTTTTTTTTTTTTTTGTTTGTTTGTTGTTTCCTCATTTTCTGGAGTCACTCATTTTTAATCTACAAAAACACTCTCATGAGGCGGGTTATCTTTCGTAGCAGAATTTTGTATGTGATATAACCAATATCTATTATTGTTGACTAACCATATTGAATTATCGTGAGTACTGTATCGTTTTGTATTTGTTTTTGGTATATCATGTCAGTTTGTATTTGGTATTAAATGTAAATGCTGTATTTTTCTGTCTTTTTTATTTACATTTTTCATATTGGCCTTTCCATAATAAACATGCGTGTAACAGATATTAGTCTTATTTTTTTTAATGCATGCTAACACAACTGAAATTTACCATACTAACTATAATTTAAGACCTTATATAATGCATTATTATGTATTTTTATACATAATTCTTACTCTGCTGTTACTACTAAGTTCATGTCTGCAGTGCTAGTCCAAAGTTTGTGGTGCTCACCTGATGGTCAAATTTGATTAAATTATAATTTTATAATGCTTTATTTTAAAGATTTTGTGCTTTTATGGTACTAAATTATATTTATGAAATAGTGTGATCCATTCATTCATTCGGTTTCACAAACGGGGCTTAGCTTAAGCCAGGACTAGGCATTAGTTAAATTTAGATATTTAAGCAACTTTTACAAAAATGCCTTATAAGAAGATATTACAGGTGTGCATCTTAACACAGAACAATGACACTGACATGTTTTAAGATATGTCAGAGCAAGATATTTTCATCCGAGACAGCTCAAACATGCAATTTAGTCTGGGACTAGCTTAAGCCTTGTCTGTGAAACTGGGGGGAAAAGTCTTTTTAAAGACATATAGCAAATTACTTCTTTATATTTTAAAGAAGTTTTAAGTTTGTAATTATAAAAAATAATAAACGTTGTTTTAAAATTTTATATTAACTATATATTTACCAAAACATACTACAAATATTTTTGATTTGATATTACAAATATATAAGCTAAACACTTTACAATAAGGTCTCATTTGTTAACATTACTTGATGTATTAACTAAACATGAACAAACTATGTTCAAAACGTTTATTATTATTATATATATCTTTGTTAATGTTAGTTAATAAAAAATGCAGTCGTTAATTTTTACAACCCCAAATCAAAAAAAGTTGGGACAGGGTGGAAAATGTGAATAAAATTTTCCTCAAATTTTATTTCATTGCAGACAGTATGATCACAAGATAATTCATGTTTTTTTTTGGTCAACATCATTTGATTTGTAAATAAACATTCAGGCTTGCAACACATTTAAAAAAAAAGTTAGGAAGGGGGAAATTCAGGGGTAGTAATGAGGTATAATAACTAAATAATGATCTGATTTGAACCTGGTGATGTTAACAGGTGATTGCAATCATGATTAGGTACAAAAGCGGCATTGAGGAAAGGCCTACTGCTTTAGGAGCAAAGATGGACAGAGAATCGCCAGTTTGCCACCAAGTACGGGCAAAACTGCATTTAAAACCGTCATTCATCAATAAATGATAAAACTGCGTGGGCTCAGGACTACTTCAGGAAGTCACTCTCAAGCACTACAGTACATAGTTACATTAGGAAATGCCAGCTAAAACTGTACTGTGCCAAAAGGAAGCCCTACATAAATAGTGTCCAGAAGCGCCGTCGACTTTTCTGGGCTCTGAGGCATCTGGGATGGTCCATTGTGCAGTGCAAACGTGTATTGTGGTCAGACTAATCGGTTTTTCACATCTTTTTTGGAAGAATTGGACGCCGTGTGCTGCGGACCAAAGAGGAAAAGGACCATCCAGACTGTTACCAGGTACAAGTCCAAAAGCCAGGGTCTATCATGGTATGGGGTTGTGTCAGTGCTTTCGGCAAAGGTAACTTCCACTTCTGCGATGGTACCATCCAAGGTTTTGGAGGAACAAATGCTGCCTTCAAGACAATGTCTTGACGCTCGTGCTATTTTCAGCAAGACAATGCCAAACCACATACCGCGCGCTTAACAAAGGCATGGCTGAGTAAGAAGAGGTTGCAAATGCGGATGCTTGACTGGCCTGCCTGCAGCCCTGATTTGTCTCCTATAGAGAAGACCCCGTACTGTTGCACACCTAAAACGTTGTTTGCAGGAAGAATGGGACAAACCAACACCTGCAACTGCAAGTCACTTGATTTCTTCAATGCCTGCACATCTTTTAAGTGCTGTTAAAAGACAGGGGAACTGTACAAAGTGGTAAATGCTGTACTGTCCCAACTTCTTTTGTAATGGTTGCAAGCCTGAATGGCAAGAATGGATATTTATTTACAAATCAAATGATGTTGACCAAAAAAAACATTAATTATCTTGTGTTCATACTGTCTGCAATGAAATAAAACTTTCTCTAAGAGAGGGGAAAAAACATGCACAGAGAAATCCAAATGATCTGAGGGCGTGCACGCATCCGGTGCATATAATATATAGGTATATCAATGCATATGCATGGAAATATTTCCAAAATATATGCTGTATGTGAGTGTATTTACATACACATAATAAATATACACCGTAAACGCATATATATTATGTAAACAATTTTTATTTTGGATGCAATTAATCATTTCACAGCACTGTTGATACATATATATATATATATATATATATATATACTGTATGTAATATTTTATTTTATATACAAATAATAATTGCTAAAACCTTTACCAAGTCTTATACCGATCCAAAAAAAAGTCTAATTTTACAACAAACATAAGAGGGTTTATGCACAATAAACACACACCCAGATGCTACATTTCATAATATGACATAGGCAAAAACTGCTACATGCCCTGCCAAGAAACAGCTGGTCTGAACTTCATACATTTGAAGCACACCATAGCTCTCTAGAATCTTTTCAAGCCCAAATACTCTTTGGCATCATCCTTAAGACCCGCATTTGTCCAGCAGTGCCGAATCACTGATATCATGTAGAGAAAACCTAACATGGTGATGTAATCAGCCGTTCCCGGTTGGGGTCCATCTGATCCCTTTCCTGTGCTCCTTCCACCTGCAGAGCAGCAGCGCCCTAAACGTGACCCGGAAGTGCTTGTTGCAGAGTGCGTAGCAGACGGGGTTGACCGTGCTGTTGACGTAGCAGAGCCAGTATCCCAGCTGCCACAGGCCCTCGGGAACGCAGTCGTCGCAGAACGTGGACACCAGGACCATAATGTTGTAGGGTGTCCACGTTACAATGAAAGCCAGGAGAATGGCGCTGAGGGTCCGGGCTGCTTTCTTCTCCCGGATCAGACCCGAGGTCCGGGCTTTACGGCCCTGCTGGCCCGCGGTCAGCGAACGAGAGGGAGCTTGAGCTGAACTGGCGGTTGTGGGAGTTATAGAGGAACTGAGCGAATTCTGGCTCCCTGACTCACAGCTCCTCTTGGTGGCGTTACGCTCGTTGTGAAGATCACTGACCGCGCTCTTATCCATCCGAACGAGCGGAATGTATTTGTTATTGTCATCCGTGTCCGTCTGTGTATGGCTGTATGTGGTGTACGCACTGGACATCTCGTCTCTTTCCCTTCGTTTCTTCCACCACCAGGCTGCTGTCCGGTGGGTGATGATTGGACAGATGGCCCTGTGTGTTTTCTTTTGCTGGTTCTGGTCCGTTTGTGGTCTGACATCTTCAACGCTGCGAGAATTACTGTGGCATGATCTCTGGGAGACAAAATATGACAAAAATGTAATGTAAATATAATGTTTTGCAGAATGAATTTCATATATCAGTTCACTTCCATTGGAATAAATTAAAGCTTATTTAAAGGCCCCGCTTTTTGATTAGTTTGCTTTCTGTAGGCCATGTCTGTCAGTTTAATCATGTTCAACAACAACAAATCATGCTTTTACACAAATAAAAGCAAAATGGGCCAGAATGATGATTTGGTACATATTTTAGTCCAATAAAAGGTCTCTAGAAAAATTAATTTATAAAAAATTTTTTTTTTCTTGGAAACGAACTGAAATAAGTTTAAGTTGATTAACTAAAATTGCTAAAACTAAAATCGAAATGAAAAAAAAAAAACCTCATTTCTATGTAATTATGTTTGTGTAATTTTGTTTGTGAATTATTTAATTATTTAATTTTAACAAAATTTTTATAAATCGGGCAAAAAACACTGTAAGTCTCATAACTCTTTTTTTCAATTCTAAAGAAGGTTCTTCACTGAAGACCTAACTCAAAGGAAGCCCACCTGTGATGCGTGTCCTGTGTGTGCTCCCATGAGTCCGGCGAGCTGCTGAGAGCGTTTCTCCGTCTCGCGGTACACCCGCCAGTACAGCGCCACCATCACACTCACCGGCAGGTAAAACGCAGCGATGGCCGTCCCGAACGTGATCACAGGCTCAGACAGGAACTGCACTGAACACTCTCCTTCTGGGACAGTCCGCTCACCCACTATGTACTGCCAGAACAAAATAGCCGGAGCCCAAAGCACAAACGAGACGGTCCACGCTAAAGTAATGAGCACCGCCGCTCTCCTGGGCGTTCTAGTAGCCCGATAGGTCAGAGGTCGCGTGACAGAGAGATAGCGGTCCACGCTGATGGCCAGCAGGTTCATCACAGAGGCGTTGCTCGCCACATAATCCACAGCCAACCACAAATCACAGGCCAGGTTTCCTAATGTCCACCGGCCGATCAGGATGTAGGTCGTATAGAGGTTCATCGACACGGCGCCCAAAATGAAGTCGGCCACGGCCAAGCTCAGGAGGAAGTAGTTGCTCACCGTCCTCAGATTAGGGTTGACTCGAAAAGAGATCATGACCAGGACGTTGCCTATGATGGTGATAATGGAGAGTGGGATGGTTATGAGAGTGATCATGGCCATCCTCCAGGAGATGGCTCCAGAGACCGCCACATCTGTCCCGTTGCTTAAACTTGAGAGATTCAGAGCGAATGAGGTGTTGTTCATGGTGGACTGAAGATGGCAGGATGATCAGATTATCTTTGTGCTTTAAAAGTCCAGTGCATGCTTCATATCGCATCTTTTAGATGATTCCTGATGCCTGATCATTCTGTGCGGACAAATAAAAGACATATCATACTGCAGGTTGCATGTTTCATTTATACAAACTGTTAAAAAAATAAATAATCATAGTTGTTGTTGTTTTTACTTATAAATATCAATAAATATAAAATGTTTTGGAAGTCATATATTCTTTTAAAGGTGCCATAGAATGAATTGAGAGAATATTTTAAATTGTTCTCTGATATGTACATAGAAGGTATGTAGCTTAGGTAAGGGGAAAAATGCCCAG
>JAUMHQ010000071.1:16570778-16588098 GCA_032361165.1 Enteromius paludinosus
AAACACTTGATTTCTATAAGAAGTAGGAAACGATGGTGTTTGAGACTCACAGTATGTTATGTCCACGTACTGAACTGTTATTATTCAACCATGCCAAGGTAAACTCAGTTTTCCATTCTATGGCACCTTTACGAAATCTGTCCTCATATGACAGAAACTGAAGGCCTTCAAGGAAGCCCATCAAAATAAAGGACCCAAATCAAAGGAATTATTATTATTATTTAAAAAAGGTTCAATTACAATTTTCTTCCATGTTTTAATTTTTACTGTATGTTTTATTAACATAAAAATGAAAATACACAACATTTCACAGGGCCCCGTTAATACAAGCAAATTAAGTTGAATTAATTAAGTGAATCAAACTGAATTTGAGAGTTGAGCCATGACGGTAATTAGGGGTCTCTCTGTGACATCATCTCCTGTTTTAATGTCTGAATGTTTCTCTATTTTGGTTAGACTCAATTAGCAACATTTTTGTCATCTTTTATTTTAATTTACATACATATATATGACCCTGGACTTAAGGGTAGTTGTTCATAATTGATTTAAGCTTAATAAATAATCTTTCCATTGATGTATGGTTTGTGAGGATCAGACAATATTTGGCTGAGATACAACTATTTGAAAATCTGGAAAATAAAATTAACAAACAATACTGAGAGAATCACCTTTAAAGTCCAAATGTTCTTACCAGCGCATATTACTAATCATAAATTAAGTTTAGATATATTTACTGTAAGAAATTTATAAAATATCTTCATGTAACATGATCTTTGGCATGAAAATAAATCTATCATTTTGACTCATACATTGTATTTTTGATTATTGCTGTAAATATACCCCAACAACTTAAGACTTACATTTTGTGGTCCGGCGTCACATATGAGATATTTCAACATGACATCACATCCCTCTAACAATATCAAAATCATTTTTTTTTACAGAGATCAAAATAGAGGTGCCAATGTATTTGTAATTATAATGTATTTTAGAATTATTAGATAAAGCAAAAACTGAGCATCAGATCCTTAATGTTTTACTTATTTGAAGCCTTTATTTTATCAAAGTTTGTTTACTTTATGATTACAAACTAAAACCCTGTGACTTTTTACCTAGGTGACGATTACGTAAAAAAAAAAAAACTAAAACTATTACACGTTCAGAAAATTCCATCCATATTTGATTTGTCACGGTGACTGCAACAATACAATACAGAAAAAACATCCGCCATGACCCTCAATGAGAACAGTGAACTCTAATTAGTACAAACGTCAGGGTGTATATTTGTTCATGTAGTCTGTTTATTGATGGCCAGCCTCAAACACACGCTAGCCAGCGCTGCAAAGTCAACATCATGATCCTGAAAACAAGCCTTCATGTATATTTAATTTACTTGTGCTGTAGCAACTCGAGGCACAACACTCGATGTATCACAAACACTGGACAGTCACTGTGTATTAAAGCATCTGCTAAATGCCAGAGTAAATTTGCTCACTGCAAAAAATGATTTTCTTTTGTTCCAGCCAAAAAAAAAATTAAAATACTTAAATCAAGTAGGATAAGAAAAAATTTATTGTCTTGTTTTCAGGAAAAAAAACAAGTCAAAATTAATTGGGTTCTTATTTAATCTTATTTAAAACATAAAACATGATTATTTTGCTTTTGCTTACTTATTTCTGATTTTTTTTTCTTTCTGAAAACAAGACAATAATGTTTACTTGTCTAGAAAATCTTTAAGTATTTTTTGCAGTGCTGATACAATAAGGTCCCAGGAGCCTGTTAAAGCTATAGCAAATAAGTGAATAAATGTAAAAGATTAGCTGTATGACTTCTAGGGTTACTATAGTGCACTGTTAATATAGTTATTAATGTGGCTTGATATATAAAAAAGACTTTAAGCACTTGACAAACATCACTTTCTAGTCCACGGATGCAGATCCTTCTTCCGAATGCCGACAGTAATCCCGTTAGACAGGTTCCTCTATGAAAAACCAACACTCGCTAACACGGAGATCAATGAGGCTAGTGTGGAAAACAGGTCAGTGCAGACCACTAACGTCATCAAATACCATTATTATTATTTGTGACCCTGGAGCACGAAAACATCAGAAGTGTATTCGCCGCAATAGCCAAAAATACATTGTATGGGTCAAAATGATCCATTTGTCTTTGCCAAAAATCATTAAGACGTTAAGATCATGTTCCTACCATAAATATATCATTCTTGATTAGTAAAAAGCATTGCTATGAACTTCTAGGACAGTCTAAAGGCAATACTTAGATTGCTTTTCAACCTTAGATTACAGATTTTCAAAATTAGCCAAATATTGTCCTATCATAACAAACCGTACATCAACAGAAAGCTTCTTCATTCAGCCTTGAGATAATGCATAAATAAAAAACTTTGAAAAATTGACCCTTGTGACTGATTTGGGGGTACAGGGTCACATTTGTATTAGAATGACTCTAATTTAATTATGAAAGATTTTTAGGTAAATGCAGGGATTAGAAAGTTATAGTCATTCTAGTCGCTTCTGAGGCGACTAGCGACCTATTTTAGCCATCGTGAGCATACAGTTAGTCTTAATGCAATAACTAAACGCACATTCATTGCTGAATTTTAAAAGCTCATTGTGACAAACACCTCAAACAAACCAAGTCCCCACTAAGCACCTTAACAAAGGAACACACAGAGTCAAGAAAGGGTCAAGGACAAAAAGGTTGGTCATTTCCCTGGGATCAGTGAAATATATGTTATAACAAAAGACTGAAGCTGTCTAAGAAGTGTGGTCTGTTTACTGTCTAGATCTAGATTACTCATTTTAAGTAAATTTGACTGCTTTTGGATTACTTCTGGGTTGCTTTTGACCCGTTTATAGACTGAATGGGATTCTGGTCATGGAAAGTAAAGCTATATATATATATATATTCCGTTCTTTGTTTGTCATGAAGCATTACAAACTAGGATTATGAGTTGACAAAAACACAATATTTAATTAAATCAGAAAAAAATGGCAAATCAAAGAGTGTAAAGGAAATTAACTTTAAGTTTTAAAGATTTGATTTGTTTGCATGTCAATATGACCATTGACCGACATCAGAGAACTGTCTGTGAAAACGCGTATGTGTTGTTAAATTATATGTACATAGTTGACTGAGAGGTGCTTTTGTCTTCAAATTCTGAAGCAGAATAGAAAAAGGAGCAATTAAGGAGAATCAAAAATCTATAAATCATTGACTAACATTGTGTGAATAATTTGTAGCATTATGTAGGACATTATCCAGATGACATATAATCATTTACCAGCACTGTATCTCAGTAACTATAAGGTTTTGAGTCCAGTGAATACTATATTAAGCGGTAATTTTATGTTTTAATCTAAGAACATTTCAAATGGTTTGCATATTTATTCTCTGATATAATGAGATGAGTCAGTTGGTTGTGTTCCCTGTATTTTTTCAAAAACACAAGCTGCATTAGAAAGTCATATTTTTAATGCTATAACATCATACAATGTATTAACTAGCTACATAAATAATTAGTTTTTTTTTTTTTTGCTGTTCCGTGTATTGTTTTGTGTTTCAAAATTGTTTTACTGTTAAAATGATGCTGAAACACACATAGTGAGCTGTTGAATGCCAGGGTACATTGTGACAACTTACCCCATGCCCCAGGGTGGCATTGTGTAAAATGTTCATATTTCACTGGTGTCACTATCCTCTATATTTCACAGTAAACATGTTGCTAATCAAGCTGATGGACTGCGTTTTAAAACACGAAAGCATATCCTAAAATGGACATTAACCACAAACAATTACAATAAATAGCCTACCTCACACATTTAGCCCAAAACGACTTGTTTTCTTCATTAGCACTGCAGTTGCTTACACTTGCTTAACAGTTTTCATTTGTTTTATTGATTTATTTTTGTTTCTCATTTCTGAAGGTTTTTTTTTTTTTAATGTAGCCTATAAAATGCCTAAAGAAAAGCTGACCTGCTGTAGAGATGTTGGATCCTCTCAGGTCTGTTGTTTCCAGCGCACCTGTAACGCAAATATTCAGAGCTCAACAATCAAACAAACTCTGAAGCTGGACAACTGCTGACACTCCTCAAAACTAACAACACATCCCACCTCTCGTCTCTCTCCTAACTGCTCCAAAGGCATGCGAATCTGGTTTTTGTTTTTTTACAAGTATTCATTTATGATTTTATTGTGAATACGGCTATGTGAAAAGTTAATTACGTACGATAATTAAAATTGATGGAGACACTTTCTATGTCACAATTTCTAGGGTTCATCTTCGGTCAGTAGTTAACAGCAGAGGGCGCTAAACAACAAGAAAAGGCGTCTCGTCACTCTGTAGTTTAGTTCACTGATTCTTGTCTACTAGTAGTCTTAGGACGACCATTATTAACTTTTTAGATCAAATGCTGACTACTAGTCTTTACCAACAGGCCAATTTGTTATCGTTTCTTAATTAACAGCTGTTTTGTCAACCTAAAATGGTCTTAAAACATTTTATCATGCAATTTTTGGTAAAGAGTAAAAGTATTTCGTTTTTTACTCTTACCCTTAATTAAATTAAACTAAATTAAACATAAACATAAACAAATATTACTTTTATAATTATAATTATCAGGGTTTTTCCCCGCTTAGATTTCCTACAGAAAGAAATGAAAGAGGAGTGTCTGAAAAGCGGCATGGGATGTGTAAAGGAAATAGAGGGGGAAAAAGTATAAAATTTTAATAAACACAACAAATAAAATAACATACATAAAATATAAATTAAGGAGTTTGCAGTTTAACATAATTTACAGTGTATAGTTAACACACACTCAGTCCTGCTCAGACGATGACTAACCGGCACTGAGCGTATCAAGACTTTTATTTTGACAGTGGCAGTGCGCGTGCTTCAGGAAGTCATCAGTTTAGACTGCAGCGATGGCATCCTCTGCAGATGTACACGTCCGAATATGTGAACAAGAAATCATCAAGTATGATTTAGAAATTAAAGCTCTCGTTCAGGTACGCATTTTTTTATTGTTCATATTTATAAACCTTAAATATTACCATAGCTGTCACATGAGTGTTATTTTAAGAATGATAAAAAAAATAAAAATGCTTAAATGCTGACGAAATGAATAAACTACAAGGGCCACAGAATGATAATGTGTGACGAATGGCATTTTAAAATATCAAGCATTTTATTGTTGTTACTGCCATGTTAAATGATCACTTTTATGTGTTTTGTCTAATATTCTTCTCCTGTTGATCATTTGCACATATTGATCCATAATATAATGTTTTCAAACATTGCAGGATGTCAGTGAATGCACAGGACCACAAAGCAGACTGACAGATTTTAATTTACAAGTAAAAGAAAAATTCAGCAATCTTAGACAACGGATTCAGGTGAGAAACAACGAGTGCAAATGTGCTGCAAATTCTAAACTTCAGACAAATATAAAGACATGTTTTAAACAGGATCTGGAGCAAATGGGAAAAGAACAGGACAAAGAGTCTGACAAGCTGACCCTACTCAATAAAGCAGAAGGACACCGGAAACAGATGCTTAGGTAATGATGAAGTCATGCGCTTTTGTCCTTCTCAGTTTTAAAGTATTGTCTATAGAGTAATGCTCAGATTATTGTGTATTGGTCTCAAATGAAGAGTGTTCTTCTTGCAGTAATCAGACTGCTTGGAGGAAGGCCAATCTCGCCTGTAAAATCTCCATTGATAAGCTGGAGAAGGAAGATTTATTAAATTCAGAGGACATGTCGATAAGACACAGGTGAGTCTGAAAGCAGCATTTCTTCACCGAATGATGTTTATGATGCTAAGTCTGGGTTAATTCTCTGTCCGTTTATTCAGAAAGATGACCAAAGAAAGCCTTGCCCAGACCTCCAGTGGCATAACAGAGAGTCTGATGAGCATCAGCCGGATGATGGCACAGCAGGTTCAGCAGAGCGAGGAGACCATGAGCACTTTAGGTGGGCATCCCGCAAGTATCCCATGTTATCCATGTGTGCATGCTGGGAAACTAATGTTGCATTGTTCGTTTAACTCCCGCAGCGACGTCATCCAGGACCGTGCAGGAAACTAATGAAGAGTTTAAAGCCATGACAGGAACTATACAGCTGGGCAGAAAGCTGATCATTAAATACAATCGACGGGAACTGACAGACAAGCTGCTTATTTTCCTCGCTCTCTCGCTCTTCCTGGCTACAGTCTTGTACATCCTGAAGAAAAGACTTTTTCCTTTCTTTTAAGTACAGACTAAACAATGAATATAATGCATAAATCATAAAAGAAGAGAAATGCATTTACAAGCTGTAAAACCTTTTTGCTTTCTCTGTGAAGCTATTGATCATGTCATGAATATATATATATATATATATAGTCAAATACACACACACACACACACACATATATATATATATATATATATATATATATATATATTACAAAGGCAAAGCAGCAACTGACTTGTGTTATCATTTTGAAGGTGTTTTAAGTTATTTTTATATTAGTGCTGTCAAATGGTTATTTACATTCAAAATAAAAGTTTTTGTTTATGTAATATATGTGTGTGTGTTGTGTATTTATTGTGTCTATAACAAATATTTACATATTTTTACATCATATAATTTATATCATATCATATATATAAACCTATCATGTTTTTCTGAAATGTATAAATGCCTGTGTGTGTTTTATATTAATAATAAATATACATAGTACACAAATGAAAACAGAAACCTTTTTTTGAGTGTGATTAATCACAGCACTGTTGTATAAGGCTTCATATAAACGTAAGTGAATTATGAATAAAATCTCTTCATTGTAAAATGATTATTTCTCATGAGACACCTGGAATTACACATTTTGTATCGTGGGGTTTAAATGATCTAGCTAGGAAAAAGCGTCTAATTGAAATTTGTAATGAATAAAGTTATATGTAAAGATATAGATTGGAAAGCCTGAAAGTATAATATTCATGCAATTAAAATAGTTTTTGAGAATGAATTTCCATCTAATTTGTAAAAAAAAAAAAAAAAAAAAAAAAAAATATGCACTGCTGTTCAAAAGTCTCATCTGCTCACCAAAGGCTGCATTTATTTGATCAACAAATGTTATATTGAATATATAAATATGAATATATATCAATGAAATATTATACATTTTTATGATTCATATATGTTAATTTATTATATTGTTTGATGGCAAAGCTGATTCATTACTCCAGTCACATAATTTTTCAGAAATCATTCTAATATGCTGATTTGAAACATTCATTATTATTACAATCACCGTCTTTAAGGCTTATTTTTATGAAAACTATAGGCTTTAATATGTACTTTTTAGGGTAAGCCTTCACCGTCCCTCAGTTTTCCAGTGTCATGCCTCCAGCTGAAGCCATGTTAGACGCTGGAGGCTGTCACATGGACACCTACAGAATGACAGGCAATTTAGGTGAGTTAAACTCACATCCCGGGCAGCAGTGAAGCAGCAGCTGTTACACAGGGCAGGACAGAAGCGGAGGATCACAGGGGGAAAAGCTCAGAAAAGCTATGGCCATAATCAGAGCTCTGCTGATAAAGAGGCATGCGACCCTGTCTTTCCTCCGATAAGACCCGGAAAAGCTGATTATTCCATCCCTGGTCTCTTTCTCGCTCTCTCTCTCTCATTCTCCTTCCATTGTGGTCGGAGGACAAGGTCTGTTATTTTTAGAGATGTGCATCCATGTTATCTGACTTGTTCTTTTCAACGCCTCTGAAGAGTGGGCCACTATTGTAACTGTGTGACCTTTCTCTTTACCTCTCGGTGGCCCCGTATTTGACTTGAAATGGCAATCATTTCCACAATAAGCTTGCTATTGCAATATGGATTTCAGCTGAAAGTGGATGCTGGTTACAGGTGGACGCCGTGGAGTGGGGAATTGTGATTACTGATCTGTGTGGAGAGGCCAGAGAGATGCCGAGGACAATCTATTACTCATTTTAAGTGGCAGCAAATGTGGATCTCCTTCCCTCCTCCATCCAAGTCTTTACATGCGCAGCCATGCACCCTTACCTCTCCATGTCAAGCAAATTGTGCCATTCTGCACACTAAGCAGAGCACTTTTGTGTTGTCAATCAAGAGTGAGGTTAACCTTTGCACGAATAGCACAGGAAAAAAAAAATTAAACGGTCTGGGTTTGAGCATTTTTTTTCTAAAGCGTTTTGCTGGATGCGCGATTAGAGAGTTTAGTTTAACATTGATCTCGCCGAGCTGTCAAATCAAATCACATGATACAGAAAAATTGAAAAATGCCCTCTGAAGTAGCCTGTTTGAAATTTGGGGTTGTTTCTACATGTTTACACCGCGAGGAGAATTACGCTCGACGGAAGTCCTCGCTGAAACGTCTTAAAACGTTAAATATTCATTACTTGTGATATTTTGATGTATATGAATAAGTTAAGTAGGCTATGTCTCAGGTTCAAATTTGCTAAAAACAGTGTCCCTGAATATATTTAAACTTGCAAAACACAAAATCGTGTTTACCAAAGGTAAGAGGTAAGAAAGGTTAAACAAAAACAACAAAACACTTTTTATAGGTTAGGAGTACAAATAAGGAAAAGTAATACAAACTGTTGAGAAATATTTGGATTTAGTAGCCTAATGTAATAATAACAATGATACTCATAGCCCTAGCCTATTATTAGCCTATAATAATCAATAAAATGTTTATCAATTTTACGAATTTGCAAATATAGACCTAGTTAAATGCGTCACATGGCCTGTCAACTATTCTGTTTATGCTACTATTTTAATTGTTATTCTCTTTTTTGTTAAATAATAACTGCAAGTAGATTCTTGAAAAGCCTTTATTGTATTGTTTTAAAAAGTTTACATATCAGACTTACACAAGCAAATGAATAACACCTTAACTCGAGCCGTAATCGTGCGGTGCTTTCTGGATATAAGCTATACATAAAAAATGCTTCTTAAAAATAGTTCATTGTTGCCCCTTATTGGTAATATTAATGGTCTGTTATTTTTTTATTATATAAATGAGACTGGCCTTGAAAGAAAGTGAAAGAAAAAAAGAAAAAGGAAGAAAGACTGGGGGCTTCTTTCGAGTTTTATAAAGGCCTCGAAACATCTGGTGAAAATTATAAATAATCTACCTATTTCACGTGCGGTTTATCTCTCATAATTTAACTCTCAAGTGCAAGCAAATTATTCAGACAAGTTTTTAAAGAAAACGATGCGTAGGCTATATTATAGCTTTAAAGTTATTAAAGAATAAGAATGAACTTAATGATATTAAAGATATCAAAGCATGAGAATAAACGTGTCTTGCATCTGACAGAGCAAAGCCATGCCGGTCTATTCAAATAACAATCATCAATTATGAAAATATTATTTGAATTTAAATGTCCATGCATGCAATCAAAGTTCTTTTTTTTCACCAAGCTCGGATGCCGTGTAGTGAGGGAACCGCGCTGCTGGACTGAAACGGAGCCTGCACGTTATTTAGATCTCCAACTCCAAAGTTGATGTAGTTGCTGTTGGACTGCGAGGGCTGGATGGAGGACATGCTCGACGGATAGTTGCATGAGTAGTTCGTGTTGCCCGGACTCGGGAAATTACTGAACGCAGGGTAGCTGTTGTAGGTGAAATGATTGATCCCCACGTTGTAAGAGGTGTTGTATGTGGACGCGTCGCCCAGGCACGGTTTTCCATCCCGAACCAAAACAGGCACCGAGATGCGTCTCGGAGGAGCGATGCCCACCATCTCCAGGGTCTGGTCCTGACGCTGCCTCTTGCACTTATAGCGTCTGTTCTGGAACCAGATCTTGACCTGTGTGGAGGTGAGTTTGAGCACGCTGGCTAGATGATCTCTCTCGGGAGCGGAGAGGTATTTCTGCTGTTTGAAGCGTCGCTCCAGCTCGTACACCTGCGCTTGAGAGAACAGAACGCGAGGCTTTCTCCTTTTCCTCTGTTTGGGTCGATCCGCATCATCCAGCTTCAGATCTTCACTTGGATCTTCCTGAGAGCAGCTGATGTCTGAAAAAAGGATGATTCATTTCATTGATAGAATTGAACTGGGTTGAAATTAACAGGACACAAATCGTCAATACACGCAAAAAAAAAAAAAAAAAAATGCAGGGTTGTTTCAACCAAACTTTGGGTCAAATATGGACTAACCCTTCCTTTGGTTTAAATTTATAACACATAATTCCGTTTAGAAGTTAAACTATTTATTTAATGTTTTGTAAACTAAATTTAATTTCTACATTTACTTTTTTTGTTAATATGGACTAATAGAGACATTTTCGCTGCAGGTTTGAACCTCATGGATTAGGCCTACTTAAAACATTTGAACAAAGCCTAATTTAAAACCTTTAAAACGTCATTTGAAACATGAACATGAATTTTGAATTTTACGCACCGGTGCCGTTTTATTAAAATATCTAAAGGTTCCAATTCCAAATGGAATTTTTACAGCAATTACATAAAATAACTCAGCTTAGTTAAGTATATGCAACTGGCCCCTGTTCTTAAAACATTTTTTCCCTTAATTTTATTTTGAAGAAGGATCGGTGGATGTTAAAGTTAAGTTTCTCTTTGGTGTACGTAGTGATTTGTGAACAGAAAAATCATTGTTTCTGGCGAACAAATGCAGATTTCTTCTTTTAAAAAGCGGAATACAAATAGTCTACGCAAAATTATAATTATAGTAGTCTAATTAGTTTTATAATCAATCTAGACACGTGCGCTTATTTAAAATGTTTTTTTTTAATCAATTTAGTATCACGAGTTGTGCACTTTTCAGCTGGGTTTTAACTAATCATGAAGCGCATCTTTAGTTTCAAATAAATGTCCGACTCTTATGAACGCTTACCTTTTTTCTCTTTGTCTGCAAACGTGTCATCCGTCTTTGCGTCTTTAACATAGTCCATTTCTAAGAAATTCTTCCCATAAAAGGCAGCGGTGCCGAAGTTCAGAGAGCTGTTTTTGTTGCCTTTGTCGTCCTGAAGGTCTTCGCTGAAGAGGGAGACTCCGGATGGCATTTCCATGAACTGCTCTTGTTTGAAAGTAGACAGCATGCAGGATGAGGTCGGAATAAGGGCACTGTCCAGCCGCTGAGACATGTCCAGAGAGACCAAGTCCCCCTGATTCTGCTCCAGGTTCAATATGTCCCTCACTGAGAAAGGAGTGGAAGTCATCTGGCTGGAGAACATTGCCATGGAATGATGGTCCTCTTGGGCGTCCCGGTTGGCATTTATCAGGGGTGCCTAGTCGTTTAATGAATAGGGTTAAACTTTTGTGTTTGGAGGTAGCCTATAAACACACGTTTATATTTCTAATAGAGCCCTCATAACACACTTTTGGGGTGTAAGGAGTCACTGCATGCTGTAATGAGACAGGGGGCGGGGCTCAACATTTCGAGCTAGTCATTGGCTAAATGACGCATAATATTTAAATGACTTGCGAAAGTTCCATACAAGTCCATGCATAAGATATAATATCCACCAATTATGGCAACTTTAGTAATACCAACATTGCGTTTATCCATATTATCTTGTTAATTCGTTCGTTCTTTATTTGGACTTTTTCAAGCGGTGTTGCCTGTTTTTATCAACTGTAATGCTGCAATTCAAGTCAACACTTTTTAATCAAGTGAAGTCTGTCAGCTCTGAGTAAGATGGATTTAAATAATCATTTAATTATAGCTACTAGGCTGCAAATATCCCTTTTGGGGTGGAACTGGCACGGGGGCGCCAATGTGCGCACTAGTTTGTTTGTTTTCCTCTTAATTGCTTAATCCAAAGGAAACTATGGGTCAGAGAAGAGTTTTCTCCAAGGGATCAGACAGTGCCATTGCTGGAACCTGAAACCTGCAATGACAAACCCAACTGTCTACCACTGAAAGATTCTGGTGCCACTGGGTTTGTTATCAAGACGTGATAACAGATGACAACAAACCAGAGACCCACCCACGCCGAACAGCCGCAGCAGAGAAGCAACACATGGCAAATCATATAAAATATAGACCTGCGTGGCGGAAATGATAGATAATACAAGAACACGTGTAGCCTACATAGTATAATAGTAGACATCTGTGACTTAAAGTTTGGTAGTGCACTACATCAGTGTAATGCGTATAAATAAGCTACGCCACACAAAAAACTCCTCGTACTGATCGGCAACAAACTGATTTTTTTAGCGTGCATATGATACGAACTTTGATGGCGTGCATATTATACGTTTTTTGTTTTTTTTGCGTGCACATGATCGCATAAACCCCACAAACCCAATCCTACCCACTGCGTAGCATACACACGCCAAAGTTCATTATTTTAACGAGATCGGGTTGATTCACACGCACACACATTTATATTAGATAGCAACAATTTTGCTTGCATTTCCTATTCATACAATGCCAGACAGCTTTAGACAATACAGAAAAGCTACTTTATTTTCTAATCCGTTTCTTAGCTAAATAAGTGTAACAGTTTCTTTTGTCTGTATTTATTTATAAGACACGTAGGCTATTATTTATATTAAATTATTCATATATATTGATAGATTTATCATTTATATTAATAAACTAATTACAAAGCTCTATAGGAGCTTTAACGTTCAAATGTTATCACGCTGCAATATGGGCACTATAAAAGTAATCCAGGTTTTTTTTTGGCAGTAGCATGGGACAGTGGTGCCGTTCCTCTGAATATTAGTCATCGTTTGTGCTTGTGCAGAGGAGACAGACAGTATTATCGTTTATTTTATCTCTAACGGTTAATGCTGCGGAGCAAATGGTGCTCGTGTCTGCACCAGAACCTCATGTTTATAGTTCTGAGGCGTTTCTGATAAATGAACGCGAGCACTTTTCTCTATGAGCGAATCAACACTCCCTTATCCATCGCTGCAATAATTGGTGAAATAAAGTAAACTGACTCCGCGGCTTATGGAAACTGCTTTATATCACGGTGATTTATGAGCATCTCCTGCACCGAGCGCCACTGCAGTTAGCGACAGTCTTCATGACGGATGGAGCTCAAAGCGCGCAAGTGTTTCTGAGAGTTTACTACGGTTTTCTGAGACAGCGGGAGTCGAATAATTCGTCTTGTTTGATGCATTTCTGAAATAAATATTATGACAGACTACATGGTCGAGAGAAGAAGAGCCACAAACTCCCACAAAGCAACTGCATCTGCAGGTTTGTCTTTCAACAGCGCATTTGGAGCAGATAAAGAGTTGGATAACGTCCTTGAAAACTTCCTGTAGGCCGACCTGTTTAGGAAATGATGGGTGTTATCTAAATGAGTCTGCTGCAGTGATGAAACCACAGACCTCTTCATCCCTGTCAATCACTTCCAAATTTAACACCTCCTGAAGGAAGCTGGTGCACGAGACCTGGCTGCGAGGGGATTTTAAAAGGACTTATATTTAGTCTAACACGTTTTTACCACACAGGCAGCTGCTGGTTAGGCTTGCTTTAACTAAATATGACCCGTGCTTAATGTCAAGACACATTTTTTTTATTAATTTTTTTTTCTTTATTATGTAAGATTTAATTTCATCGTGTAACTTACATTTTATGTCTGCAATTAGATACATCTATATACTTTTATAACTAATTGCATTAAGAATTTGCTTTTCTACTTTCTTGCTTTGCTACATGTTTATGTACGTTTTATGTATGTTAAGTGCTTTTTATTAAAAACAAAAACAAGGTCAACTTTTATCATTTTTCTGTAGCTTAATGTGTTTATTCGTCGCTTTATCCAGTAATTTTGACGTCATGCGTCGACATGACACTGCTGAGAAAGCTAAACGTTTTTGTAGTTGGCTAGGCATTATTTATTTGTACAATGGTTTAAATGTTTAACTAGCTTAAATTAGCCTATAATGCATTTGTGGAGGCCTAGTTAATAAAAATTAAGTGCAAGTTGTTAATTCATTAAAAAAAAAAAAAGAAAAAAAATTACAAAGTTGAAGTTACAAAAGAAAAAACACTAATATTATATCTTCTGTAATAGCCTGTCGCATGAAGAAAATCATTACGGCGATTTCGAGCAGTGCGTTTTGTCATCACATCATTTGTCTTGCATGTCTCGGGGAATAACAGTTTTCTTTCTAAAGTCATGTTCACAGCTTTGGCAGTGGATTAGTCAGGCCAGACAGGAACATGATTGCTCCCGAAGGGAGTCAGATGACCTGCTCTCCTTTGGATGCCTCAGAATAGTTTTGACTACTCGCTCACATTGAAACATGTTCATATGCTCATATTTCAAAAAGGCTTTGTCACTATATTAATCATAATTATAGAGGGCTTTTGCAGCTGGTTGCTCCCGTATGATTTCAGACCATCCGGCAGCTGAGTTCATGAATGCCCCTGGATGCGGAGTCTCTTGAACAAGTGACAAAAAACACATTCCCTGTTCAGAAGATAGAAGCGCTGTACGCTTATTTTCTCACAATATTTCGTTTTTATAATCTTTATTTTACAATATAGCTAATGTATAGTTATTTTCTTGTCTGTAAAATTATACTACATAGTGGCACATTTGCTAAACCAGCCTTCTTCCTGTCCTAAAGTTTGGCCGAATCTGCCCCCTGGTGGCGGAGTTTAACATAGCGGTGATATTGCTGTCACCGTTTCATTCATTCATTGACTTCATTGAGTCAACAAGGGAAAAAGCTTCGAAATAATAATAACTCTTCTCAAAAACATATTGGCAAAATTACATTTATTATACTGAATTATATTTATATAGGCAAAAATAGCTGAATATCCAATATACTTAAAGTGATAGTTCAACTAAAAAATGTAAATGCTGTAATCATATGCTCGCCCAAACCGAAATGACCTATTCTGCAGAACACAAATACATTTTGAAGAATGTATGGAAACAAACAAAAAAACAAACAGTTTTCACTACAGATAACAATACAAAATAACTCATAAACTTAATTATGAAATAAAATCGTCTTTTTACAGTAACTTTTTAAATGCTCAATTGTACATTATTTCAAATTTCATTAAACTACTATTCATTAAAGTACCAACACGTTTAAAAGCTTTCGGAATAGTTTACATCTTCACATAGGTAAGCATCTTAAAAATGTAATTCAACTGAATTCAATTAAATGTAAATTGTATTTATTTTAACGCAAAATCCAAAATGTAAAGTAAATACACAATTTAGTAAATCTATAAAAAATGAACTACTAACTCAGTGAATCACACTGTTATTTATTTATTTTTTTTACATTTGTATGAAATTGTTTAAAGAATTATTTACTTTGCATGCTTCTTTGAAGTTGATGCATTTATTAAATCTGATTGAAAACAAGAAAAGTGACAGATTTTTTACAAATATAACCATAATTTTTCTTTTTTTAACCACTGATCCGTGTGGATTTTCTCTAAATATATTTGATATTTTTTCATTTTATTTCAGTTCATTTATTTGTATTTTAATACTTGTTTGTGATACTCTACATGCAGATTTGGTGTAATTTTATTCCCGTAGAGGTTAATTTTTTTTCTCTGTTATTTGATGCATTAAAAAATCTTTCTTAAATGCAAATCGAAATGTTTTAAAAGTAAGGCTTATTCAGTAACAAACATGAATTCGAAAAAAGAACAGAACAAAAGACAACCCTCTGAAGTATCCTATTTTCCTCACAAAGTTGTTTATATCCACAGGCAATATGTATAAATGACCACTAGAGGGCAGTAACGCAGTGCTTTACACCGAGAGTACTGGCCGCCTAAGAGCAGAGCCTGTCACATTGATGTTAGCACATAAACATATTAAATACAATCCTAAAAACATTGTTTGCTAGCCTTGCTCAGTCCCTGTAATTGTTGCTATAGGTGAGCTGGACTGCACCATATTTAATTAGAAGTACCGTGTGTTCAATGGATTGCACTAACCTCAGAACAATTGTTTTTGTAAGTAAGCTCTGTGCCAGTGTAGTCCAAAGGTCTGAAGAAAATATAAAACATATTAAGTAGATAAAAAGTAAAACAAGATTATTGTTACTTATCTGGCAATTCTAACTTTTCTTCTCAGGACAGACACTTGAAATCGCAAGTTACAAACTTACAAATAAGTTACAAGAAGTTACAATATAAAAGAATACAATTTAAAAGAAATAGTCAAATTAAGTCAGAATTGTAAAAAAACAAACAAAAAAACACAGTTGTTTTTGCTGAGAAAATACTAAAATATCCCTTAATACAATACCACCTGCAACTGACCTGCACAAAGTAATTCTAAAGCCTGCTGAATACATTTTGTTATTGATAAATTGATTCTTAAAGGAACTAGTTAGGCATAATGTCTCTGTATTGAGACAGTATTGAGTTCCAGCCATCTCAGCCCAACAACGCATTTTTGACTGCTTGACCAGATCACCCACACCTCCAGCTCAGTAAATTCATCAGCATGCAGAATGGGCACTTTGTTGTGGCGCTGGCCTGTCATATATTAGGTGCAGCGGCCCAGCCTGAGAACCAGTTTGCCTGCTGCTCGACCACAGCCACCAGAGCCTCATAAAGCCTGTTTATAGATCTTCAGCCCCATGACAGGAGAGGCCGAGCCAGAGCTGGAGCGCAGGGGAGCTTGTTTACGGTGCGGTCGTCTCATTCCACTTTGACGAGAGAGAAGGAGCGTTTTTCCCACTGCTGCGATGAGCTGAGTGTTTCTGCAGGAGGCTGCTGGAGGTGCCCGATGCAGCTCAGCCTGGCGCCAACCCTGTGCCACATGCCTTGACAGCTTTATGCACCAGTCAAGAGGAACGCTCTTCACATCATCGCTGCTGGCTCCAGACGACACAGACCTGACTAACGTTTTTCTGTTACAGAATCCAGATTCTTCGAAATTTAGGCTGTTTGAATCATAGACTGTAAAAAAGATGGACGATATGTCTCCACTTCATTCCACTATAGAAAAGTGAAGCCATTACATTCACAGTATGACTGCTGTCATCTTGCAAAAGTGAAGTCATTTGGGGCCTGAGTTTGAGCAGCAGAGATATGTTTGGAGTATATGTTATACTTTCCCCTGCACGAGTCCACTATGGTCTACGTGATGGATTGCGCATGTGGAAAGTATAACGTAGGCTTATGTCTGTGCAGTAGAAATTCATTTAAAGAGAGTCTACGCAGTACAGATTCATTTGGAGCCAGAGTCTGCGCAGTAGAGATTCATCTGAAGCCACAGTCTGTGCAGTAGAGATTCATTTAAAGGGTATACGCAGTACAGATTCATTTAAAGAGAGTCTACGAAGTACAGATTAATTTGGAGCC
>JAUMHQ010000071.1:16588696-16610285 GCA_032361165.1 Enteromius paludinosus
CTATGGTCTGCGTGATGGATTGCGCATGTGGAAAGTATAATGTAGGCTTATGTCTTTGCAGTAGAGATTCATTTGAAGAGAGCCTATGCAGTTCAGATTCATTTGAAACCAGAGTCTGCACAGTAGAGATTAGTTTGAAGCCAGTCTGCGCAGTAGAGATTAGTTTGGAGTCACAGTCTGCGTAGTAGAGATTCATTTAAAGCCACAGTCTGCGCAGTAGAGATTCATTTAAAGCCACAGTCTGCGCAGTAGAGATTGATTTAAAGCCACAGTCTGCGCAGTAGAGATTGATTTAAAGCCACAGTCTGCGCAGTAGAGATTCATTTGGAGCCACAGTCTGCGTAGTAGAGATTCATTTAAAACCACAGTCTGCGCAGTAGAGATTCATTTAAAGCCACAGTCTGCGCAATAGAGATTCACAGTGGTATTTAAGCCAGAAAATATTTATTTGAAATTTTTCTTTTCTTCTTTCTTTTTGTCTCACGTCCCATTAGATTATAGAGAGAGCAGGGTTTATTACTGCACCTTGGGGTGATCGAGAAGCTTTGGCTTCACTTTTCAAGACACATGGTTTGAATTTTGTTTTACTATTATTAAGCAGTGTTGGGGGTAATGCATTATGAGTAACTTCAGCTTTGTAGTCAGATTACTTTTTTCAAGTAACTAGTGAAGTAATGCATTACTTTTTAATTTACAATAAATTATTCATTTTTTAACCATTTATTGACTGACTGGTGTCGTGTTGAGAGGAATCAAGAGTAAGTGCAAAAGCGTTGTGAAAGAAGAAAGTCATCTACACCTAGGATGCTTTGTGGGTGAGTAAAACATGGACTAATAGTGATTTTTGGGTGCACTAAGCCTTTCCACAGACTGAAAATGTAACCTTTGCTAACTGGTTGATCTAAATTGTTATTATCGAATTTTGTACTTAAATTTAACAGCTGAATAATTTATATATAAACCTTTATATTATAAACCTTTCTGTCAAAGTCATCTGACATTTTTAAGACAAATTTGTTCTGACACAGTTCAACTTGAACTTGAAGTTCTTGTCATAATTCATTACCATTTTCTAAACTATAGTGAATAAACTGCGATGTGAGAAATGTTGAAAGTGAATCATTTTTGGTTTGACTCCAAGTCCTTGGTTTGTCCAGATGTTGCAATAAGTTTATAAAACAATCGGATTGCATAAATGTGTAGATAAAACAAACTGAAAACACTCTGTATTTGGAATAAATCCTTTAAAACCTTTAAATTGAACAGTTTGACTCTGAAAACGCTAGAAAACATACATTTGGAACATTTTAAAATTAGTAACTTTAGAATTTGTTGCTTCATTTAAGTTCACAAATTAAATAATTGGGATTGGCCAATCAGAACTCGGTACTGTAACAAACGCAACAAGCAAATAAACTCTGAGCAAATTTTTGGCATTTTTCGAAGCAAAATGGTTCTGAAGTTCTTTAAAAAGATGGAACGTATGATTTTATCTTGAGCAGAATTTAAATACTGACATATGCGATGTGACTGTGAGGGACAGAGAGAAGATGGGAGTACGGTGTACATTTTAGGACATCCTCAGACCTCAGTCATAAAATGAAAATGCGTCATGCCTCAGACTAAAAGGCCTTTGTCAATGGACCAAACGGCATCGCGACTTAGACTGAAAGGCGTCAGGTTTCGGAAAAAAAGCATCACGCAGTTTCATTTAATGACTGAGGTCTGAGGATGTCCTAAAATGTAACGTTACACCTTATTGGAGAGCTGACATTAGTGCGCTAGCACTACAAATCAATAGATTGATTTGAAGGATTCAATAGAGCATTTATTAAAACAGGGACTTGCTGCCACCTACTGGCAGTTTTGTTGCCATTTATTTATCTATGACAGCCCTAAACCATCCCAAAACATTCAGCAAAATATTCTTTATTTGTCAATATTGCCAATAATTCCTTAATTTCAGGCCCAAGAAGAAGAAAAAAAACGTACAAATAATAGTTCTTTTAATAAGCCACTTTTATCAGTGTGTAAAATTAGCACCCCAAAATTATTATTTTTTTACAAATCGACCACTGATTATCATATAATTTATATACACAGGCACACACATGTTTGTTTTTGTGAAAAGTGGGGACATAGGTGTAATGGGTTTTATACTGTATGTGCTATTGCTCTACACCAACCCTAACCACTACATGAAAGTTTGTGCATTTTTAGATAAAAAAACAAAACAAAACTAATTCTGTGTGATTTAAAAGCATTTTGAAAAGTGGGGACATAGGGTAATATCCTGAAAAGTCACCTTTTCCTTGTAATACCTGTCATACCCATGTCATTATACAAATTTATGTCACAAATAGCTGATATAATGCCAAATCCCAAACATAAATCACAATGATAAATTCACAATAAAAGTAGTTATAATATTAAAGGAATTATATGTACTAACTATTTTATAAATACATTACTTTTATTGTGCTAAAATGCTGTGTGTGAAAAAAGAAGATCCAGAAAGACACATCTGAGTAAGAAATGAGCTTTAGTATTTATTTTTCCTAAAACAATTGGAACACATGCTATCTGTACCGATATGGAATCTATCATTCAATGTAATAGTTGTACACAGATTTTTTTCATTCCTTGTAACAATCTAAAAATGTTTTCCAGGTTCAAACCCAAAGTTGATCACATTTTCGCCCACATGTACACTGGAATACCTGAGTGAATTAAGAAGATGATTGGTCAAAGTAACTACTGTTGTCTTTAGGCTGATGAATAGCAGAACTGTACAGGCCGTTCCTTATTCCTAAACCAACAATCAGCTCCGAACATTTTATTAACCAATCACGTGGCAAGGACCCAAAACAATTCTTTCCGCAGCTATAGTAAACAATAATTCACCCATTTCAATATTATTGTCAGTATTACCCTGAGCTTCTTATGTAGACTTAACCCAGTTCCTGGGTCTAAGGCCAGCCGGCTGCAATTCCAGCTTCTGGCTCTTCTCAGTGGCTCTGGGAGAAAACTGCTATTTTTTACTTGGAAACACCAGCGGATGGCTGTGGACTTGGCCAGAGCACAGGCAGGCCTGTTTTCCATGAGACACTGTGCGCTGAAGTTGTTCCTATGTTCAGCTAGTCTGTTTGAAAATTCATCATACACATTAGACTGAAGTGATACTATCAGGGCTTTATCATACTGAGACACGAGGCAGCTAGAAGTTTTTACTACTATTACACATCTGCTCGGGTTCCACAGTTCATTTTGGGTTAAAGCCTCTGTGTAATATTCTCAAGGCACAATAAGCTTGTTACCGGACGTTGATTTGACTTCGCTTTCCTTCTAAAGAAGCACAGAGCATTGTATGTGCTAGACCTGGACTTCAATCCCGTACAGCTTGTATTTAATCAAGTATTTCAAATAACAATTACACACACATTTCTGAAACAAACAAATGTATCTTACATATCTACAGTTGGATGCGTAATTGGTGCGATAATGTAACTAATACAACAGCAAGCACTATATTACATATAGTATATCATCACTGAATACGGAGGCTATATTTAGACATGTTTATATAAATATAGATATACATAGATTTATATGTACATGTTTTATATTCAAATGCTGCATGAAGCATAAAATAAATAAACAAGGTGATCAAATCTTAAAGGGGTAGTTCATCACGAAATGAAAATTCTGTCATGAATTACTCATCCTCATGTTGTTCCAAAGCCATAAGACATTAGTTTATCTTTAGAACACAAATTAAGATTATATCAGATAGCTATTTGACATTCCCCCCCGAGTTCCATCTTCCGCTATTTAACGTATTTGATGTAATCAGCCTTGTTTACGTTTGGGGCGTGAACGTAATCGGGGGTTGTTTACGTATAGGGGAAAGAATGGAAGACGTAACTCGGGAGAGAAGAATCACTAAGTTGTTATTTTAGTTTTCTTTGCTCAAAAAAGTATTCTCGTAGCGTCACCATACTGAAGTTGAGCCACTGATGTCACATCCCGTTTTACCAATGTTTTTACTATGTTTCTGGACCTGGGTCATTTCAATTGTGTTGCTGTCTATGGAGGTTCAGAGAGCTCTCCGATTTCATCAAAAATATCTTCGTTTGTGTTTTGAAGATGAACGAAGGTCTTACGGGTTTGGAACGACATGCGGGTGAGTAATTAACGACAGAATTCGAATTTTGCGGTGACTAACCCTTTAAGGAAGATAAGATTTGCAAAATAGAGATGCTGTATTAGAACAAACAAAAAAAAGCAATTCTACAAAATGAACAATCTGGAGTATCAAAAAAGCTGCACCACATTTACCCTGTACAGTTTGGGAGATCTGGAATGACTGTGGAGGAGTGAGGGTGGATGGGTTGAGTTAAGAGGTCTGCTGAGTCTGTGAAGTGAGGGATTGGAGTGTCATGGTCAATTTAGGTGATCTTGCTATTTCACCTCCGAATGTCGCTGAACTTTGAGTCTTCCTGCTCGGCGGGGCCGGCGTCTAAACTGGCACGCCGTGGGCTTTGGCTCCGGCTTCTCACGTGGGAACTGAAGCCGATCTTGCCGGGTTTGTCCTTGTCTCCTGCTCGAGTGCTCTTGTGGTGCTCAGTGTCTGAATGAGAGGGAAGCGGCAGGCGTCGCTCAAGGCCAGATGACGCTGGGGCGGAGGTGATGGATGTACAGATGCTCAGGCTGTCACACAGAGCGCCCCAGTTCTGCTCACACTGCAGACGCACGCTCCTCGTAATGGCTTGCTTCACCTCCTCTCCACAGCTCAGCAAGATGTTCACCAGCTCGACGTAAGGCCTAAGAAAGCAGATGATAGCGGTCAGGTTCTACGAAATCAATAGCTCCCTCAGTTAAAGGGTTAGTTCACACCAAAATTTAAATTTTATCATTAATTATTCACCCTCATGTTGTTAAGATATTTTTGAGGACATTAGAAAGCTATCTGACCCTCCATAGACACAACACAGCTGAAGTGATCCCAGATCCAGTAGCGTAGTAAAAACATTGGTAAAACAGTCCATGTGACATTACTGGCGCTTCACTTCACAATTTTTTTGTGCAAATAAAACGGATATGACAGACGAATTGGGATCTCGCTTCGGGAGCTATCCACTTCGAGTGTATTAAAACACGCCAATGAACATTGGCATGCGCTGATTGCATCCAGCTGCAGCTGATCACTGCCTGAGTATAAATGAGCAGTTGGTGCAGCACATATTTAGCTTTTCGCTGAGGAGCCGAGCCAGTGACCTGGCCGCTCAGCGGTGGTACAGCACCATTTGCGACAGGACGTGATGACTCTCTTCCCCTCTTCAGGGAACAAGGGTTACATACGTAACTGAGACGTCCCTTTCAGTCAGTCACTTCGAGTCATGTCAGATATGACAGACGAATTGGGATCCCTACCAAAATGCCATGGACGCTGCCCCTTCCAGTGTCCTGAGGTAGTCTCCCATGCCTCCTCTGTCTGGCATAGGCCTGGGCTCACCACAAGAGGCCAGCTACTGTTATCAAAGCACTACCCATTCTGTAAGACTGGAACACTGGGAATGTCCCCGTTCTAATAAACAGAGACGTACGGAAGTCCAGCCTTCCCGTAGGAGGCCTCAGGATGTATATGCATATGGACAATATTTCAGTGCATATGGAAAATTGGATGTGATTGAACCCTCTTAAGGTAGCAGAAGGTCTGCCGGGGAAATACAGGCTCTAGGTCTTAACAGTGGAATACACACTTGGAGTCTTTTCAGGTACTCCACATGGACCCCAGCCCTCTACCGGTTCTCAAGGATTCATCGAGTGAGGGCCTGGCACCAGATGCTCCGCCACATATGGCTGCCGAGGGGACAGAGGGACTCAACAGGGTCTACTGTATGGACACTCTGGAGAAGTTGACAAGCCGACCCGAAACCGGGCCTTTCAGTGCCTCTACCTGTTTGAGGTGAGAACTCAGGAGGATACCGGTTCCACACGAAGGCTATAGAATCTAGCTAATGTGTTACGGGTCGCCCAGCCCGCAGCTTTACAAATATCTGCCAGTGAGGCGCCACGTGCCAGTGCCAAGGGCGATGGCACACTCCTTGTTGAGTGGGTCTGTAACCTGAGTGGACAGGGCACACCCGGTGCATAGTAAGCCAGTTTCCAGTGGGCCATCCTCCACTTGGAGACGGCATTCCCCTTCTGCCGGCCTCTGTGACAGACAAAGAGCTGGTCTGAGGTCCTGAAGCTTTGTGTCCGATCAACGTAGCATCTTAGTGCTCAGACAAGACAGAGCAAAGCTAGAGCTGGGTCTGCCTCCTCCAAGGGCAGCGTTTGGAGGTTCACCCCCTGGTCTCTAAACAGAGTAGTGGGAACCTCGGGCACATAGCCTGGCCACGGCTTCAGTGTTACCTGGGACTCTGCCAGCCCAAACTCAAGGCAAAATTCGTCGACCGAAGATGCCTGCAGGTCCCTTACCCTCTTGATGGAGGCCAGTGCAAACAGGAGCCTTCATTGATAGAAACTTCAGGTATACTGCTGGCAAAGGCTCAAATTGGGTCCAAGAGGGTACAGTGGGGGGCCGTGGAGCATTCAACCTTCTGGTCCCCTGAGGAACCTGATGATCAGGTCATGCTTACCAACAGACCTCCCATCTATAAGGTTCTGGTTTGCAGCGATACCAGCCACATAGACTTCAAGGGTGGAGGGAGACAGCCTTTGCTCCAACCCCTGCTGCAGGAATGAAAGCATGACTCTGATTGTGCATCTCCGGGGGTCTTCTCTTTGAGAAGAACAACACTCGATGAACAGGTTACACTTCAAAGCATAGGTACAACTCGTGGATGGCACTCTCGCTGAAGATATTGTGTCAGCTACCCCTTGGGGTAGGTCAGCTAGAACCTCTGCCAAGGGGTGCCCCATCTCTGAGTCAGCTCATCAACTGCCTGATTGTGCAAGCCTGGAATAGAAATGGCTCGAAGCAACCTCAGATGTTTCCAACTCCAGAAGAGGAGGTGGCAGGCAGGTTGCGAAATGCGATGGGAGCGCAGACCACCTTGTCGGGTTGATGTACTCAATGGTCGCTGTGTTGTCTGTACGGACCAGCACGTGCTTGCCCCGAAGGTGTCCAGGTGGTGGAGGCATCCGTGAACACCACAGCATGCCTGGAGACCTGCTCCAAGGGCACTCCTGCCCGGAGAAATGAGAGGTCTGACCACGGGGTGAAGGTTTAGCGGCAGGCTGGTGTCACTTGGACCCAGTGAGTGCGGGTTACCATGGTCACCTCGGGACTTGGCTGTGAAGCCAGTGCTGAAGCGGTCTCATATGAAACAGCCCCAAAGGCGTGACTGCCGCTGCTGCTGCCATGTGCCCTGGGAGCCTCTGAAAATATTTTGTGGGACCGCAGTCCTGCCATTGAACATATTCAAGCAGTTCAACACCGACTGAGCACGTGGGCAGCCAGGGCAGCCTCCGCTACCTTTGTAAATATGTGGAGCAATAGAGAGAGCTTTGTACTGTACTTTGTACTGATTTGCTCTACCTTTGAACGCGAACCTCAGGAATGGCCTGTGGTGTGGAAGAATCGAGACGTGAAAGTACAGGTCAATCGCTGCAAACCAATCCTGGGGACGGATGCACTCAAATATGCGCTTCTCCATCAACATCTTGAACGGGAGGCTCTGAAGTGCTCTGTTCAAAAATCGCAGATCGAGGTTTGGCCGTAACCCACCGCCTTTTTTGGGCACTATGAAAAAAGGGCTGTAAAATCCTTAGGTAAAAAGCTTTATCGCGGACCGGATTTATTTGGACCGCTTTATCATGTCCTTTGCTAGAAGACATGACGCAGACACCGCTGAACTTGGGGGGACCCGGGCGAACTGAATCGCATAGCCGAGTCGAATGGTCAGGAGAAGCCAACTTAACGGAACGGGAAGCTTCATCCAAGCTTCCAGAGACCGAGCTGGCGGCATTATCAGGACCACCAGCATGCTTGCGGTGGGGCAGCGAAGGGGAAGACAGGCACGGGTGTCTCGTAGCCGGTCCAAAGTGGGGTCTCTTATTTGTGTTCCGGCAGAAGTGAGGGGGTCTGGACGGGCGGAGCGGCTGCCTTGCGGCCGGCTCCCTGGTGCTGTCTAGAGGCTGCTGTGTTGGCTGCACGGGAGTGGGGGCGGCGGCAGGGGGCGCCCTTTGCGACGAGCTGAATGAGGCGTAGCCATTGGTGGCTGGGTGTAGACAGTAGCTGCACAGGATCTCCCTGCCCAGCGGTAGCAGTGCTAGCAACTGCTCCATTGGGAGGACTCCCATATACCCCCTAGCTGCACCGCTATCAAGGCAATGACCACATCCAGAAACGCACGGGTGGAAAAAGATGTTCCACCCATGAGCTACTCTTTTAAAAAAGCTCTTTTAGTGTGCTGATGCGCACTGCACTTGCACACAAACAGGGGGGAAGTGCAACCTGATGTGGCAACCCACTCGACACAGGAACGACCACCGCTGACACCGCCATCACACCAGCCACTAATCCTCCAAGCAGGAGAGGGAGCTCAACGTTGTGCATGCTTGGCTCTGAAGCAAAAAGCTGAATATGCGCTGTACCAGCTGCTCATGCAATCTAGATGCAATCAGAGCCAATTTTCATTGGCCTGTTTTAATACACTCGAAGTAGATTGGACTTTCCAAGCGAGATCCCAATTCGTCTGTCATATCCAATGTGACTAGGAGTGACCGACTAAAAGTTAATAACAGAAAATAACAGAATTTACTCATAATTTACCATTCTTTTCCCCCCGAGTTACATTTTCCGCCATTTTAGAGGAAAATGTCATTTTTTTCCCCTAGGCTTAAACAACGCTTATTATGTTTATGCACTAGCTTTCCCACCGAACGTAAACAGCGCTGATTACGTCAAATGCTTTCTTACAAACTCTCTAAAATGGCGGAAGATGTAACCCAGAGGGAAAATAATTTTGTTTTCTTTGGTCAAAAAAATACTCTCTTATTGTCACAAAACTGAAGTTGAGCCACTGTTTTACCAATGTATTTACTAATTTTCTGAATCATTTCAGTTGTATTGCTGTCTATGGAGGGTCAGATAACTCTGATTTCATAAAAAATATCTTAATTTGTGTTCTGAAGATGAACGAAGGTCTTATGGATTTGGAACAACATGAGGTTGAGTAATTAATGGCCGAATTTTCATTTTGGGGTAAACAAACCGTTTAAAGCTGCATTAAAGGCATTTCATTTGCAGATTTGGCAAACTATCAGTGCATTATGGTTTGTGATCTTTGATTTGCAGCGTTGAGCAATGTAGCCAATCACAGACAAACCAAAGAGGTGTTTAGTTTACAATAAAATCGAGAGTTTGCAGACGCGATGTAAATAAGAGATTCATCGTGCAGTTTAGAGCGCATTGATTAAAACATATCTTTCGAGATGAATTAAGATGAGTGAACCTTTTAGTGATTTTAAAGGGAACGCTTGTTACACCATAGAAACAGACACCACTAATTTATGAAGAGTTTATTTGCCAAAACAAATAACTCCCTTTTTGCATTCCAATTAATATCAGTCAAACTGCAATTGGGTTATTTTGATTAGGTTAGGTTTTCTTACTTGCTGAAGGGCACAGGTAACTAAATATAACATTTATTATAATGGGTTTACGTGAAGATTGTACAAATTAATTTAAGTTTCAATAATATTCAGTAAATAAAATTACTTCTGGCTATGTCCATGATCAATGGTTAAATATCAGGAGATAACATCAATTTCCTAGAGACATCAGTAGCATGGTATATTTTAAAATATATAAGATTGATTGTGAAGTTTTTGCAATGTAAAAGTACTTCTAAAAACTTCAATATTAGGTGGGATTCATTTTAGAAAAAATGTGTAAATAATTAGTTAACTTAAATGAAATCACTAATTTATATATGTACACTACCAGCCAAAAGTTTGGAAACAGTAAGATTTGTAATAGTTTTTTAAAGATGTTTCTTATGTTTATCAAGGTTGCATTTATTTAATAAAAAATACAGGGGAAAAAGCAATATTGTGAAATATTTTTCCTATTGAAAATAATGGGTTTCTATTTGAATATATCTTAAAAAATAATTCATTTTTGTGAATTCATTGCCGCTGAATTTCCATCAGGTATTACTCCAGTCTCAAGTGTCACATGATCCTTCAAAAATCCTTCTAATATGCTGATTTATTAGTAGTTTATCAATGTTGGAAAAGTTGTGATGGCAAATATTTTTTGGAAATATTTTGGAAACGGCAATACTTTTTTTCAGGATTCTTTGATGAATAAAACAAGCATTTATTAAAAAATCTTTTCTAACAGTATAAATCTTTGCCCTCACTTTAACACATCCTAGATGAATAAAAGTTAGATTTTTTTTTTAATAAAAAAAGAATAAAACTTTATTGACCCCAAACTTTTGAATGGTAGTGTATTGTATTGTTAGAAATAAATTCTATTTAAAATAAATGCTCTTCTTTTTTTTATGTTTACGTTTTATTCATTCAAAACCACCAAAGGTTCCAGCACTGATAATAAATCAGCATGCACGATTTCTGAAGGATCATGTGACACTGAAGACTGGAATAAATTAGATGTTGATGTATATTCAAATAGAAAATTGCTATTTTACATCGCGATAATATTTCACAATATTACATTTCTTCCTGTATTTTTGATCAAATAAATGCAGCCTTGATGAACATAAGAAACATCTTTAAAAAAAATATACAAAGCTTACTGTTTCCAAACTTTGAATAGTAGTATATATATATATATATATATATGGAACAACATGCATTTTTCATTGTTTTTGGTGGACTGTCTGTTTAAACGCTTACAGAAATACCATCAAATGCACAATATTGTGTCAGTACTATTAAGTAAATGATAAAAACACTTTTAAGGTGCACAAAAATAGTGTTATTTAAATAAATGCATTATATTATAATATTAATTACATAAATATTAATTTTTAAGGCATAAACATTAATCTTATGGACCAATACTGTAACATAAATATTACCAATAAAAAAATAAATAATAAAAAAAACATTTTAAGTATATGTTAGGCTTACATTATAAGAAACATGAACAAAACAGAATAGACGATTTGTTGATCTCCACTATTTGCATGACAATTGTCAGAACACAATTCATGATCGTAACAGGCCTATTTGCAAAACCACAAACAATCCTGAAGTACAAGAGATGGACACCATATAGTATGTGCAAACAGGAGCGTGTAAAGCTGATACGCCGAGCATAATATACCTACCCTTTGGGAAATAAGTCTTGGAAATGTATCATCTCCACCATCACATTGACGTTGTCTTTAGCAGCTGAGCAGAGGTTGTGTTTCATGTAGCACTCTCGCTGCAGCAGGAAGACCATGTCCTTTATGGCCAGGCATTTTCGGCTGATGCAGCTGAACTTGTGCCTTAAGCCGTGAGCCATGCACTTCAATGCATCCTTGATGAAGGACTTGCCCTGTGAGCATTTAAAACAGAGTCTTATCAGACACTGCAGTCGTAAACAGCCTTTCTTTCTCTGCTGGGATAACATGGACTAAACAGTATGGCACACATCTTGAGACCATACTACGAGCTTGACATGAACCCTGTGGGCGAATGGGGCAGCCATGTGCTTACCTGTGAGTCGAACTTGCCAGCATTGTGCAGGAAGGTCATGCAGATTTCCTGAAGGCCCCGGATTTCGCAGGAGTTGTTCTCGAAACACTCGAAGACGCCACAGCCCACGTCTCCTGCGCTCACGAGACAGTGCTGGATCTCAGCTGCAGAAGACAGAAAGACAGAGCATGCTGTTTAAAGCTAAACAAATAGTTTGCAACAGCGATCCAAAGCGATCTCTGCAACACGTCTGTGATCAAATATACAAAATAGAGCTGCTTTAGAATAGGCTTTAGGCCTATTTTCCGGCTTTGTTTCTCCTGTGAAAATCGAAGAACTGTATTTAGGGGACAAATTTAGCAGAGAGCGCGCTGTGGTAATTAAGGTATGCTATTAAAGTCCATCAGACTGGGAGGCATCTTGCAGTAACTGCATGAGATTTAGGAATGAGGAATAGCAAGGTTAACTGTACAGTATATATAGGGCAGGACGAGATTGCTTTTACCTTGCTGAAGAGATCAGCAATGAGTTAACCAGTGAAATAGGGACTATAGCAAATAGCATACGGAAACAAGAATGTGAATATTTTTTTACTTAAAAAAACAATTATGATTGCTTAAACGTACTTCTGCATGAAGGAGCACTTCAAATGCTTATTTAGAGATGGCAAAAGCACTGATCAGCACAAAAAAAAAAATAGACATTTGGTTGCATTTTTTATAAACTAGTTTGTGATGCATCTGTTAGTTGTGTCCTGCTAGAGAGGAGCAGTAAGAGAAAGGCAAGCAGCCAACTGTACTGAATATGTAAGTTTTACAATTGCAACTCGAAGGTAAACACAAACATTACGTAAACTGGCCATTTTAGGACTTTTATTTTAAAATGAACAAAACATGTGCTGTAATAAGACAATAATGACTAAATATGTCATGGCATGTGCTCTAATGCAAGGCAACCAGTAAATACAATTTACTGCTTAATTTAAACCCCATTGTGTCAGTAAAAAGCCAAATTATAAATCAGTTCATGAAAAGTAAAAAGCTCTGCAGCTATCACTTTACAAACTGCATTTTTCTGTTATTTCTAGGGACCTATTTCAAACCGTTTGTAAAGAGATTAAAACAAAATACAGACTGATTGTCTTTTTATAACATGCCATTATACGAGCCAACCTAACAGTTAAACACATGCCTTAACAAAAAGGAGATACGAGACAATCATTCTCTGAATATCTAGACTTTTGTTAATATCTGTGACAAAGATGACTGGTTGTTTTTTTAACACAAAGATTCCAAGATTAGGATTTTTGAAATGATTGAAATGAGTATTTTAAAATGCTCATTATACCTAAATGTTCTAATTTGGGTTTTCCAAAAGCTTTCTAAGCTTTACAAAAAATAGTATATGAGAGTTTTTTAAGGTCGTGTATATGAATATTGGCCAATATGAGCGTAAAGGATGGAGGAGCACAGGTATAGCGAGCCGTCGCCGTTTGTGAGGATCGTGTGGATCGTGCGTGGGATCACTCAGAGCCCCTGGGCTCATCTGCTGTAGGCTACTAACCTAGACCGGGCCAGTCCCGCGCAAAAGTTGGAAAGTATTTCACCGTCACAATGCACGGGATTAAATTGCTTTTGAGAACGGTTAAGTTTGATCCACCTAGTGCAACACGTTGAGCCATTGCATCACTCCACACTACAGGTTTAACTTGCTCGCCCGCACAATGCAACAAAAGTTGCGCACGTTCATATTTGATGCTCTTCACAAGGAGCACTTTAAATGGCAGTTGATAATAAAATACCCGCCGATGATGATGTACGTAAACACAAATCCACGAAAATAAGACGCACGCGCGAACCTGACAGCAATGTCACCGTATATCTTCGCCTACCTTGTGCCACGCTATTAATAGTTTACGAAGATATTGGATCTCTCTACGTGTGCTCCGTATTTACGAGATATCGTCTTCCTGCGTATTCGGTAAACGAGATGTGCATTGGCCGGTTTTGCGCCGAAATCGCGTTCTGGCCGCACGAGACTCTGTCTGGAGCGCGATCGCAGACTCGCCACACTTGCGTTCCCTTACCTGTGTTCTGTAAGGAGAGACGTCCCTTCTGACTGGCCGGTTTCTCAGGGTGACTCTCGTGAGCGTCAACGTTATCCGTTCCCACCAGTTCCCCCAAAACGGAGAGAAGCAGCAAGGCTAGTGCGCATTTGATCCACATTTCTTCACTCAGTTTGCGCGATGAATAATAAGCGGCTGTCAGCGCGGGATCTGATGTGGAGACTGTCGAGATGACACAGAGAGCGTGTGAGAGTGGACAAGGGATGGATGCTGGATATATTTCCCAGAGCCCGGGTGTCAATTTGGATGAAGGAGTTAAGCAGGTGTTGTCAGTCGCGCTTCCCGACCAATCAGAAACGCAGACCACCACGTCCAAGTTTTAGGGGTGTGTCTGGCGAAAGTTGTCTCTACTTGACATAAACTAAGCTTGTAAAATGTATGAGGGTGGGTGGGTATTTACTCTACAAACGCTTATGAGGCATCAGACAGCTGTAAGGACAAGAGCATGCGAGCCTGATTGTAGGTGTTGCTCTTTATACTGTAAGTGATGGATTTATACAGGAGCGGATATGACTTATATTTAAAAGGAAGCTTTTATGAAATGTTCCATTTATAAAGCATGCATTTCTAGATAGCTAGAAAATATAAATGTTATTCTTTTTCATAAAAACCAAATTGCAATTTATGTATAAATTCAGTCCTCACAGGCTTTATAAGCACTGTATAGAGTGCAACTACATAATCAATTCTTTATAAATCAATTGGATAGATATAAATACACTATGGAATCTATTAGAACAGTGGTATGATCCATGATCTTAAAAAGTATGAAGAAGAGGTATAAAGGATTCCAGCATTTCCAAAACCCTTCTTAAATAAATACAGCATTGAAAGGGAATGGCACATTCTGTTCTGCTTGCTGCTGATATATTGGTGACCCAGCAGATGAGCATGAAAAAAAGGAACATAATGATTATGGAGTTTTTACAGTGCAGTTTTTGAAAACTCACCAGTCAACACAGCTAATTATACAGTCCCGCTGTCAAAATGTGCTCCACACGGTGCAGAAAACAGGACAAATTTGCTAATGGATGGCAGGGATTGCATCATTCAAACCACCCCCTCTAGGCAGCTGCCATACACAGACAAAGCAACACAAAAGGCATATATATGCACATCTGACTCTGACACACAATATATATTGGCACACCACTGAATCAGAGCTTTGTTGTTATTAAACCTCGTTTTATATTGCTTGCAATGAATTCTTAGATGAAGTCCATGTAGCAAATCAATCCCATAACTGCGGTTCACTAGTAATCACCCAATTATGAAATTTTGAGAATTACACAGAACATATCTTTTTTGATTTACTCTTTGGTGACTATGGTTTATGACAATACTCTGATGGGATTCAATTCAAGCCATGCAAATCTATTGCAAATGAAAGATATGCCTCAAATGGTTTACATTCTCATGGATGTGGGACTAAGAAACTGTCAGTATGGCAAGCCAAGTTAACACTCTTAGAATCAAATTTTATTTTTAGCACTTTATTTTTGTTGTTGTATGCAATCAAGTATTCAGTAATCGTATTTCAGTTTTGCAATTTTTTACATCAGTTAAGCCTCTGCCTTTTGAGCATGTTTGGTCTTTTTTCTATATTTTCTATAGGTTTATTGTTTATATTTTACTCTATATGTTTTGTTTTAATGTGTTGTTTTAATTTGTTATTTATTGGCAATTTAAATGGTCTATTTATTTTAAATGGTCTTTGTTACACTAGTAATAACAATAAACTTTGCATAATGAAATCAAGCAACAATTAGCTAAATTTTAATCCTAAGTAACCATATAGGCTAGTAAGTAATTAATGATAATAGTTAATTAATATTACTCAGTACTTAAATGTATAACTTTACACTTAAAATAAATTATTCTACCGGGAATACTTGAATCTGATTGGCTGACGAACGTTCTGAGGTGTGCAATTATTTTCAGGGAAATGCACGGCGAACGTAGTTCCAGGCAGCTCTCTTGACTGCATTACAGTTCCATATCACTTTGCATAGTTAACTGTCAATGGTCAATTGACCAACCCTTTTTAATTCTTTTTTACACTTTTACACGTTTACTTTCTATTTTAATAAAAATGAATTATTATTTTAATCACTATTGTGATTAGAAATGGCATACCAACAACTGGAACTCACTAGTTGCTTAATTTAGGTTCAGTAATTATTACTGATTATTACTATCAGATACAGTCTAGGAGCAACACTGAAAAACAAAAAATAAATAAAAGAATATAAAATAGACACACTGTGAATTTTATGTTTCTCATATATATATATATATATATACACACACACAGCTAATTAGTTTAATTAAAGTTTATTTATTCATTCGTTTATTTTACAGTGAAGAATAGCAGTAGTCATTAATGAAACATGCATATTTACTTGGCTAAATTCATAGTACATTATAAGGAAAAAGAAAGCAATGGTAAAATAATACGTATATATGTATATATATACTTATACTTAATTTTAAGCAATAAATGTTACAATAGCTTGCCATACTGAAAACTGAAAATTTCATGTGCAGCCACCCGTAGGTGAAAAATAGATGAACAGCACTGAAGCTGCAGACAAATATTTGGTCAACACACTCTCATGCTGAGAGGAGAATAAAACATGGTTAGACTGTCAAAGCTCTTTTATAGGCTATTAAGCACTTCAAATGCTATTGGCAAGATTATTCACAACAGAAAGACTATAAATTAAAATCTGGTATTTCAGTTCTCTAAGCTCTGCTTTCCAGGGAATGAAAGGACGAACACTTTTGTGGCTTCAAGGGATGCACAACATGCCCATACTATATGGCATTCTGGTGAGACTCTGTGTGCTGCTTTACCTTTTTGGTGCGGTGGTTTAGGTTGTGCCTACCTCACAGCATAGACTGAATCAGAGTCTGTAAGAAAGCCAGTCCATGATGCGCACACACCCTCAGTATCCACCAATCAGCATGCGTTCACAGACCGCAACCTCGTAATGACGCGTGTCACCACAGACGACTGGAGCGCCGAAAAGAGTACTGATGGTTTACCCGTATATTTTGTACTTCTAAGATGCCTAAAAGCATGTCTCAAAGAGAGAGCGAGAGAGAGAGAGAGAGAGCGCCGTGGCAGCCTGAAATGTGCTATTACCGAACGAAAAGATAGCCTATATTTATTTTAATGCAGTTTCAACGTGACGTCTACATCATAATTTAAAAGAAGAGGTGCAGTCATCTGGCATTATCAGATGCTTCTCAATAATTAAAGGCAATCACATCCGCATAAACGGGGATGAAGCAGACCAAAACCATGCACAAAATACATAAACATCTCTCAGGAGGGTCTTTAATCATGCTGTAATTTATGTCTTGCGTTCAGTCACTGTGTTGCTGGAAAATGCCAGCCTTGCTCACAGATTGCATGAGGCTGTCAACAAGAGTGCTTATTAATTCCCTCTTGGCAGTGACGGTCTGTTAAAATGTGAGCTATCATATTGAAATGCATCAATTTCTGTTTTGCTTAGCTTGCTAATCCCATCAGTCCATCATCATTTTGGAGTAGTGTTGCTTCGAGTCCTTCTACGAAATGAGAGGCTGCATCTTCTGGTTCGGTGGTGAATTTTTAATCGGCGATTTACATGATGATCAGGTGTTATTGATAAGAGGTCTGTGCTGTGCGGAGCTGGAAGCGTCTCGGATGTCCCGAGCAGCCATTAATCCCACATTCCAGGGGGCTCAGAGTGATCCCGGGTGAAATGGAGAGGGCCCAGGAAGCTTGGTGACTTGAAAGACCAGGAATCTCCGAGCTTCTTCCAGGAACCGTGACGGTGGAGAAAAAAGATATGCGAGTATCAGCAGGTCATAAAGCATTCCCTACTATGCCTAAGCGACATAAAAGCATACTCCACTCACCTGACTCGTGAAAAGATGTTTTTTTTACAAGCCGTGCACAATGCGCCAAAAATGCACTTTGATTCCAAACGTGTGAAAATAGTACCTTGGACCCCAGATTTTTACTGGCTTTGAACAATGTGCTATTATAGAGTGTTTTTATGCTGTGATTTATATTGCAGCAGTGTTGGCAGATTACAGCCAAGCCCTCCAGCTCATTACAGTCCGTGTGGCTTTCCCACTGCAGCACAATAGACTCAGTGATGCTGCCATGTGACCCTTTACCTTGCTTGCACTGTCGATCAGGAGAGGGGTTGATGTCATCTGCTTTTGGAAAGCTCTGGGATAGACACGCTCTCGGCATGGGAGGTGGGTCAGTGATGCGTCAGGACACAATGCTAACCTGGAAAATGAGATGGAGCGATTCGGTTTGGTGACATGAATTACAGAAAAGCTTCTGTTGCGTAAGACGAGACTTATGCTGTTTTGAACCCATAACATAGGATGCTAAATTTATCTCCATGGAGGGCCAACGACAACAAGCCAAAGCTCCGTGACACACTTACTCCTCATTAGAGATGAATAGCACATTGTGGTGGGTCTGAGATCTCCGATGATCATTAAAACCTCTCCTCAATGCTGTATTTACTCGTTGTCAATCAAGAGAAGATTGTGTGCCTCGTGACCCACATTCACTGAAGTGTATAGCCACCGGATGGGGAACGAACTGACAAAGCTCAGGAAAGAGCATAAGATTGAGAACTTCTCCTGCTTTGAATGCCAATAGCAATGAACGCAACTTTGAATAGTTAACAGAATGAATGAATGAATGAATCCATCCCTTCGCAACCCTGTTAACTGCTAAAACTATTTTCACTACAAACCAGTGTATTTACAGTGTGCAGCAATACAATAAACGAATATGATAAGAGATATCAGTTTGCAATATCAAGTAGCATAATGAGCTGTTTTGTAAAGCTAAAATAACTGAAAGCGTATTCAGCTGGCTGCACCTGATCTTACGTTAAAAAATAATGTGTATAACACAGAGAAACATATATCTAGGTTCAGTTGTGAAACACTGTATGGCACAGACTGATCGTTTTTTTTTACATGCAATCTGTTAGCAATCACTGATTTATGAAGCACAAGCTGCTTTAATTAACCCTCCACCTCCCCAGCTCCACCTGTCTATAGCATTTATGAATGTCGATTCATGCAACAGCAGCATATCTTACATGCTCAGAGCAGTGTGTTTAGTCCACCTAGATCAAAGTCACTAACATGCTCAAGCCATCCTGAGAGTTGCCATGATTGAGTTGCAGTTTCACAAAATGACTATATAGAGCTCATTCCAGAGGTTGCTTGAAATGATTGCACCCTTGACTTGTGGCAGTGGTGTTGGGCATGCATTTGCTTATTTGAGTATGTATGGATGCCTCATCTGCCACCATTGCCTATGTGACTGGGAGCATGCGATCGCCTGAAGCCTGAGGGAGGGGGTTTTCTCTGACCCTGCCTGAGGCACAGGAAGGGCAACAGCAGACACCCTCTTTTCCTTGGGGAGAAGGCAATCAGCTTATGGCCCTTTTGTTGAGCGGCAGCACTCTCTCCCATACCTCCCCCGCTCACAAATCTTGTGTAAACACCAATGATTGATCTGCCATCTCTTATTGGAGGGTTTATGTTAATCAGATAGCATGAATAGGCCTTAGTTCACCATCAGGTGACAAAATTACAATGTTTTCCATTCTATCTATGACAATCTTGGTGCAAATGAAGGGTTAGTTTGCCCATGAACGAAAATCATTTATTCGCTTCAAAACCTTGATTACTTTCTTCTGTGGAAGAAGAAGACGTTTTGTACATAGAGTTAGAGGTATCAAAATTTTTTTTCAAAATATCATAAGAAAGTAATTATAGAGTTTTTCTTTGGGGTGTAAATTGTCAATTGCAGACTTTGTCCTCGAAGCCAGGCCATTAACCATGAAACTAACCTTTCTATAATTTAATTCTGATCAAGGTGAGTGATATGAAGTACTGTTCAGGTCTATTTTTGTCCCTGGGAAGTAACATTCGTAATTTCAGCGCAGAAATTCAAAACCTGACTTCAGGATTTTTTTCTTCACTTTTAGAACAAACATACCCTTGTTTGCCTCCTTGTTAAAAATATGTTGTTTTTCATTTGCCTGGCTTTATCATCCGAAAACTGTAAAAGCAGGCCTGCAACCAAAGAAAACTACTGAAACATTGCTTATTGAACATTAGCAATAAATTCTGTGCAACCATAAATCTTATTTCAAGCCAATTCCACTGTGCCTCTCACATTTCCAATGAAATGTATCACATATTTAACACATTTAGATTTAATGAAGTTGTATTATTATACAAAAGCTTGCACAAATACTGAGTGAACCGTGTGCATTTCTTGTCCTGCTTCTCCCCACTTATACGCTGGCACAATCCTTACATTTCACATCAGCTCTCAGACGCGAAGGTTTTCAGAAATGTTTTCCACACAGACTTGCAATTTCATAGTGGATGGGAATGTATCAAATGTGCCAATTTGTGACGAATGAAATGTCCTGATAAGAGTCCAGACTGGCTCTGTATAATGATAGGTCAGTCATATCAACCTGATTCAGAAATGCATCGCAAAACAGCCTAATAATATAACAACTCTATAAAAACTGTGGCATCTCTGCTTCAGTGGTAGTGCTATAGAGTATTTTGCCAAGGCTTGAAGAAATCGACTCTATAATCTTGATCTCACGGACCTTTGTTTATCTTTTCTCCCATTGTCTGTTGGCACATGCTGAATTTTTCCTAAGGCTTGCAGCCTTAGACATTGTGACAGATACAAAGATCCCAGAGAGATGAGCCTCCAGAGGAATTCCAAGAGCTACCTCATAATTATGGCATCTGAGGTGCTTCTGACACTTCTGTCTCCTGCATTTTTTTCTCAGTAGTGTCCAGTCTTCACTGATCACAGCATATGCCAGTAAGAGCAAAAGTTGTCTATGTGTGGAATCTTCTATGCGGTTCATACATGGTAGTTATGAATAAATCAAGACAGTCTCCTCTTGAGCTATGCAGTGTGCAGTGTTTCTAGCAACTGTCCCACTACTTTGAGCATGACACATCTTTCTGAAAGAGAAGTCATGATAAAGGACAACTTTGATATAAGAGCAGATACTGACATGTCAAAGTCACTTCCTTACCTCAAGGTGAAAGTTCATCATCTATCATCGCTTCTCAAGGGATTACTGTACTATACATTCATTCATTCTCACTATGACACAGCCCAATCGAACACGAAAAACAAGAAGCTTATCAAGCTCAGGTCGCTATAGATTTAGTTGTCAGGTTTCTGTTCTGTTATTCCTTTGGTTCTGTAACATTTCCATAAATTATTTTTGTTACTTAATAAATTAATGGAAAAGAAAATGGAAATTACTTTAATTTGCAAAAATACAATTCCATTGCTAAATGAAAAGATTTCCAAAAATATAAATAATGTTTAAACATTTTAAAATATCAAATATCAGAACTTGCTTAATATCAAGAATATGATATTTATTAAAGGACCGAACTTTTGATCCTAACATCAGCTTATACACTCAGTCGACATTCCTTTGGGGGGTGCTGAAGCTCTCTTATTTAACCCTTTTTAAAGGGATAGTTCACCCAAAAATGAAAATTAGATGTTTATTTGCTTTCCCCCAGGGCATCCAAGATGTAGGTGACTTTGTTTCCTCAGCAGAACACAAACGAAGATTTTTAAGTCGGGTAGTCATTTAATGGAAGTGGATGGGCACCAAACCTTTCAAAGTAGAAAAACATTCACAGACAAATCCAAATTACACCCTGCGGCTCGTGACGATACATTGATGTCTTAAGACACTAAACGAT
>JAUMHQ010000071.1:16612656-16632843 GCA_032361165.1 Enteromius paludinosus
TTCTCATAATATTACAACTTTATTCTCGTAGTTTAGACTTTAATCTCGTAATATTACGACTTTATTCTCGTAGTTTCAACTTTAATCTCGTAACATTACGACTTTATTCTCATAGTTTCGACTTAAATCTCATAATATTACGACTTTATTCTCGTAATATTATGACTTTATTCTCGTAGTTTCGACTTTAATCTCGTAATATTACGACTTTATTCTCGTAGTTTCAACTTTAATCTCGTAAAATTAAGACTTTATTCTCATAGTTTCGACTTTAATCTCGTAATATTACAACTTTATTCTTGTAGTTTCGACTTTAATCTCGTAATATTACGACTTTAATCTCGTAGTTTTAGATTTTTTTTTGTGGCACTAAAACTTCGTCGTAGATACCAGATACTCGATCATATATGATATATGATATATATATATATATATAAATATATATATATATATATATTAGTGGTGGGCCGTTATCTGCGTTAACGTGTTGCGTTAATGCAAGACTCTTATCGCGCGATAAAAAAAATATTGCCGTTAATCTATTCACAAAGTTGGGTTGACTTTGACCTTGATATTGTAGCGCGGATGTATACCTAGCCAAATGGCAGGGGCAGACTTACAGTACCCATTAGGCAAAGGTAGCCAACTGTCTTGGGCCCCCAAAATGCTTTTCACAAGATGCGCATTAAGCACGTACTCGCGAATAGTAACAGTGTTTATTAACAGGACCGTCTGTGTGTCGGAGTTGAATGTGCTTCGTGTGTATCCTGCGTCTAGCAAACCAAAATATTATGTATCTTAAGCTGACTGCCGCACGAACGCGTGGTCTCCCGATCTTTCCCGCTGTGCTCCTCTCTCTGCGTCTGATTTGTTCAGCGAAAAACTCAGATATGTTGCTTACATTAGGTGCGTTTTCGTTTTAAAATGCATAACTTTACGCGCTTATCCCACCGTTTTCCACCCTCAAAAATGGACACTTTTGAAAACGCTGCAAACCCTGTTTTAGTTTGAAAACTCAGGGGAGGGTTGAACGCCAGTTGAAACGATGATAGTTTTTATTCTAAACACTGGTTTCAAAAATAAAACGCACTGGTGTAAACGGAGCGTGGTAAAGTTAGTTTTAGATATAATATTCGCCTATGCTGCTTTAGGGAGCATCTGCAAATTTACATCTCAGTACTAAACAAAGTACAAATTTCTACTAATTGGGCCTTATTTCACATGCAAACACCGCTGTTGTCATTATCTTATGTGTAGCCTAAATGTAAATGTTAATGAAAGAATTATAATATGTACATGAAAACTGTAGAAACACTGGACGTAACTATGGGGCACCAATGTGCAGTAGCAACTTTGACAACAAAAAAGGAACCTCAAGGTTGATTGAAGTAAATGTGTGCAAATGTAGGGCCCCATTGCTATATTTGTCGGGGCCCCAAATTAACTTTGGCAGAATTAAAATGAGCCATTTTAATCTAGATTAATCTAGCTAAAAAAATAATCTATGCCCACCCCTAATATATATATATAAAATCATAATGTGCAGTGTTTATGTCTAACATTTATTTTGTTGTGCAGCTAATGGAGTGTTACCTATGTTGGTGAATTTGTGTTGGAAATCTTCAACGTAGAAAGCAGTTCTATTCAGAGTGGATGTTTGGATTTGCTGTTCTGAATGGTTTAAATTAAAACTTGTGGCTTTCATCATTCAGTTCAAGCTCTTCACTAGCAAAAACATCTAGGTTACATATGTAACTATTAGGAATGGCACGGCTCATGAAAAAAAACGAACCGTTCGGTTCGCTTGTCTTGGTTCGCTTGTCTCGGTTCGGTGCATGCATGCGTCGCACGGTTTGACGGTTCATGACATGCGCAATGTAGCCTCGTGCCCCGTATGTGACATCAGTGTGTTTCCCTTTCGCGCGAAAGAATTGTGGTGTGTACGGTGTGGAGTGAGTGCTGCAGGTCATAATACTGTACGTGTAGAAATGGCAAGTGGGATGTGCCAGCGTCATATAAATCTGGTGTGTGGGAACTAGGGTTGGGTCGATAGACGATGCCATCGTCCATCGCCGATGGCCGATAGACATCACTACGCTTATCCTCTGCACCGCCGCAGCAGCAGCAACCAGCTCACAAAAAACACACTTAATCTATGGCGGGATTGGCGGCAAATCTATGCCTTTAATAAGCGAGCGCACCACTGATGCTGGGGAGCGCGGTAAATAATTTCCACGAGAGAAAAAAAAAAACTGATGTACATGCGAAGAAACGGGGCCCGCGACCTAATTTCAAACCCTCGCAATTCAAGCACTCGCATGCGATCATTCCTGCACTCGATCTTTCCTCACCTGCTCGCGTGAACACCGTTGTGTGCTAAAGAGGCACATACATTCATGTAGATGGCAATACACATTCTCTTTTTTTGGCAAATAAATGAAAAGCATGTTGAAATCATCAATGTCTTTCCTCTTGCTGTATCTGGCTTTCCTCAGAGATGTTCCCAATAATGTGCTTTAAGTCAAGGCAAATTCAGTTTACGCATGATTACATGATATAACTTTTTAAATACTGTATCCTAAGTTGTGGATAATTAAGCTATATATCATATGCTGAAGTACATTTCTGGAGAGTTAAAAGAAAAGATTAAAAGAAAAGAAAAAGAAACCGTATAGAACCGAAAACCGTGACCCTAAAACCGTGATACAAACCGAACCGTGGGTTTTGTGAACCGTGCCACCCCTAGTAACTATGGTTCCCTAAAGAGGGAGAGAGAAGCTGCAATGACTTAATCGAATGTCTGAAGCCTTATAGCATCCCGCCAATCTAATATAGCCTTATGCCATAAGTATAGCCTTATGCATACGTGTGCCTAGTTTACCTGAGTGCCGCGCTCTATTTTGGCAACGATTTCATGGTCTAAGGAAGTGCTAACAAGGTATGGAACAACCAGGATTGCAGCATCTGCAGTTACATACCTAACCGAGTATTGAACCAACGTGGCAGTACACTGGGTCCAACTCGGATTGTCTACACAAAGTATTAAATAACTTCCACTTGAAAGCATATAAGCATTTTCAACACAGTCTCACAACCAATTCGTACATATTCGCATGAGTTGCCAAATTTGTGCCAATTCGTACTAATTCGTACGACCGCACTTCGTACGTTTTGTCTAAAACCATGTGATGGGTAGGTTTAGGGGCGGGGTTACGTTTAGATCATTCATACAAATTCATACGAATTGGCATCTCGTAAAATACGTACGATTTTGAATAAATCGTATGAATTCGTACAAGTGAGGTTGTACGAGTGAGGTCGTAAAAATTTGTACGAATTAGCCACCTTGTAAAATATGTATGAATTTCCGTGAGATCAGGTTGGCATTTTATGGAAGGTGCTCTAGAATTAACGATCTCAACAGTCTCAGCTAAGAGGCCAGAACACATCGACTAACTCCACTCAGTGGCCACACCCACAGTTTCCACAATTTAGGCTGTGGGCGCCAGATCATACCCCGAGCTTGTGACAGCATATCCTGTCCGAGGGGAATCTCTGATGGAAGGCTTGCTAACAGACTGCTGCAAGCAGCTGGGTGGGTCAACACGGAGCCATCACACAGTAGCCTTTCCACTACTGAATGAACTCCAGACATCACCGCTGGGATTAGTCGACCCAGAGGAAAAGCATATACGCTAACTCTGGGCCATTCATGGGCCAGAGCTTCTAAGTCTAGGGGCAAAGAAGGGGACAGGGAGAACCATAGCAGGCAATGCGTAGCCAAGCTCAATGCAAACAGATCCACCTCTGCCACTCCAAACATTCGCCGATGTAGTCTCCATTCCCTATCCTCCAGTCTCTGTATCTGGGACGTGAACCATGCTGATTGACAGAAACCTGGTTTGAGCCCAAGGAAGGACATAATGGGTGAGAGTGCAATCCTCCTTGGTGGTTCAAGTATGACATGACTGTCATGTTGTCCATCCTGACCAGGACATGACAGCTGTTCAGTTGCCTTAAAAACCCTGGAGAACTAGAAAAACCAATAGCGGATCCAATCTGTTTATGTGCCAGCCCTGTTGTGCCTCTGTCCATGCCCACCAGTGATGCGTCTGTTGTGACAGCTTTACAGTGGAAACACATCCCTAGCTGAACTCCCTTTTGGAGGAACTTGGGTGTTATCCAAGTTTACAGTACATGAACACACCTGCTTGTCACAGAAATCATGCGATACGCTGGTAATGGGTTAAATGCACTTTTTGGGATTTGTGGTTATTTAGCACGAGATCTTACTGATAGCGTGCCTGATTCTATGATTGGGCTAACACTAGTCAATCGTCCAAGTAATTCAGCACATGAACACCCTGTAGTCACAGTCAGTACTGTGTCAAGGCACTTTATGAAAGTTGGTGGAGCCAGGTCTAATCCAAAGGAAAGAACGCAATATTGATACCTTTTCCCATTTAAAGCGAACAGTTTTAACAGTTTAACAATTTAACAATTTAAACAGTTCGATCAAATGCTGCTTGAGGCGCATTTTGTGTTGAGACAGTCAATGCTTGAGCAGTATACTTTGTAGCCCATAGTGCCAAGTCAGTAGCTTGTCGTAGCTCTTTCATGGCCTCCGGAGTGAGGCCTTCTCAGTTGTCAAACTCCTTTAATAGCTCCACTTGGTAGGCCTGGTGCACCTCCATAGAGTGCATTAGCCTGCAGCCATGTAGGACTTCCCAACGAGAATAAATGTCACCCTACTTGGCTTTGACGGGTGAGATTTCCACGCCAAAAAAGGAGAGAAGTCTTCGGGGTTGAGCTCAAATGCAACTGGTTAAGAAACAGTCATTCGGCTTGGATTGGGACTGGTTTTTGGCAAAGTCTGCTTCCCAATTGAGCCTCAGTTTGTCAACCGTGCAAGAGACACGCGTCAGTCAATTAATCCTCCAAATCAGAGGCCGCGGAGGTCAGGACATCATCATCATACTGCTCACAGCTGAAGGGAACTGGATTTCAGGCCTCAGAGGTGGGCCACAGATTGTCTTCAGCAAAAATCACAGGTTCCACAAAGTTTTTGCTGATGTCCTGCACTTGGCTGGGGACAGCAAGCAAAATTGAGGAAAATCCAGTGCAGGGTCGCATGCTTTGCCCCAAGCCATCGCCTCATGTGGCACCTCAGCAACCGCAGAAGCAACACGGCGGGGGCTGGACAAAGAGCTTTTCAAAAATCCAAAGTTAACCATTACATCACAAAGTGATCCAAATGTAAATCAGGACTTCAGAGTGCATATCAAAAATCATTTGATTCAGATCAGAACTTAGTGGGTTTGTGAATCTTTTGATTCATATTGTAATTTCAAATCATTTCTGAACTTTCAGGAATCATTATTTAGATCCGGATTTCTGGAGAGCATATGTGAACCAATATAGAGTTAGATTTTAACTACGGATCACATCTGAATCAGATTGTGTTCAGGAACGGAAAACGAAAGTGAGATCAAGTACTAACTAGCAGCTAGTTTTATTCAAATTAAAGCTTATGTTACGTTTCCTGTATTGTTGTCTCTTCCTGTGTTCATCCATCTATCTTTTTCTTATTCTCTGTGGGAGTCCATTGTACTGTGGAGGGAGACGCGTCAAAGACATGCATAGCAGTGAGAAATATGTGGTAATTATTATCTTCAGGATGGCCATCTGTCATCTCTTCCCCTCCAGCTATTTGCTGCTCCCACATTCTTGGTGCAGTGAAGCTGGCTCAGAGAGGACAGTTGTTGGGGTTCAAGGCGGCTGGAGGACGGTGGTGTGGCAAAAGCATCTGACCAGTGCTGGCGGCTGTGAGGGCGCTGAATGTGATGGTGAACAGACCTCAGCTTTGACCATAATTGTCTTCTGACTTGCTTCTTATTTTACTGTAACTGTTTTTCCTCTCCTCCCTTTGCAGCTTGGATGATTTTCCAGTGTTTAATTCATTTACAAATGCTGCAACAAATTATCCCCACACAACACGGATGACAGGACACCTTAAAAATCAGCACGCAACACTCAAGGGAGTTTTGGTCAAAACAATGTGGGTTGACTATCAAAAGCTTATGGTGAGTGACACGGTATCCATACAGACGGAATCTGTACTGATTCTGGAAGAAATTGCAGGCTTATTGAGGGTCTTTAAAGTTCAGATTGAGGACAGACGTCAATGTGAGCTTGTGCATTCATGCATAGTTCTTTAAAGGTTCGATGTAGGACAAGTTTCAATACATCGCCTTTTAGCTGGAGGAAATATGACGTCATCTGACTTGGTTTGCATAAATGCACACTTGTTTTATTAGGGTGTTTTTAAATCTAGCTGGTGCTTAGTTATTGAGAATCATTGCACTCTTGCAAAATAATGCTTATCAGGGCAGTTCTAGAATGTAACATGTTTTCTTGACATGCAGTAAATCAAAGACGTGAGACAGGCTTATTATTAACATAATCAAAAAAAGCCTAATTATGTGTGATTCCAGAAAAGCAGAGAAAGGCATACACGGTTTTGTGTCAGCAAAATATATATTTAAAAAAGAAAAATAATTATTTTGTTCAGCAAAAATGAATAAAAAGTGAAGAAAAGTGGTATTTTATGTTATTAAAATATGAAATTTCTACTCAGATTCCTGGATCCTAAAAGAGTTTCTACCAAAATATTACGCAGCACTGCTGATTTGACCACTGATGAGTCTGATGAATATTTACCATGACTGATTCAACTGGACTGCAAGGTATTACGAGGTACTAGGTAACTTTTCATAAAATTATTAAACAGCACAAAAGCTTTCAACATTTATAATAATTAATAATATGTTTTTGAGCTTCAAATCAGCATATTCTGAAGGATCAAGTGACACAGAAGACTGGAAAATGTGCTTAAAATTCAGCAAATCTTAAATAAAAAAAACAAAAACAATTATAAGGTATATTGAAATAAAAAATTATTATTAATAATATTATTTATTTGTCACTTTTCAAATGTTGTGTGAAAGATGCATAAAACAGCGGTCTGTGCAATTTTAATGCATTTAAATTGTTATTTTGTATACCTTATACGCAATGGTTATTTAATACATTTTAATTTTTTGGCTCAAAACAATGAATATGATCAATATCGGAGGCCTTTTACAAGACTTCTGCGCTGAAATACTGCTTTTTTCTTCTCACTGAGCACCCGACCAGAATAAGCATGGCTAATCTCAAACCTCAGCTGTGTTTGAGTAAACGGAGGGTTTAATTAGAAAGGGCAGATTTCTCAGATGTAAGGTACGGGGGTCTGTGCAGCCCATAGTATTTGAACCTATTCCCCACGGTCTCATACGAGAGATCAACGCTCCACAGATGTGGCTTTTCAAGTTATACAAGAGCCCAGTGATTCTGCATGATATTTTATTGACTCATGAAACAGTCATGTCAACAGAGTCCTCTCAGGCTGTAGACCCATAAACCAAACGCTCACAGATGCTACGGTGTGTTTGTTTGTATGCATGCAAGTTATTTTTTTCAGCGAAAGCACTGAGTCACCAGAGTTAGCGTTGGGATCATGTCACCTTTCACAGTGTTAAATAAAGACGTGTGACACCTCCTTCTTCGAAACCAGGCCTGCTTTTCCAGGAATGTTTGGGAGTAAGTCACTAGATATATACGTGCACTTGCTGCCAGGTTCTTATGCATCCAAATTGGCCAACTGCAGAATAACTTATGTATGATATACTGCACAGTTATTCATTTAAAATTAGCCTTTAGCACTTATTCATGCCATCCCATCGAGTAAGGTATTTCTATATCAAAAAAAGTCAGCCAAGCCAAAGGCAGTGAAATGAAAGGCATTTATCAGTGCTGCACAGGAGAAAAGCCTTTATTTTACGATTTCTGAGTCATTCGTAGAGAGCTTGACACTTGGGACAGGAATCCACTGAGTCACAGTGAGTCTTTATATTTCGAAATATAAAACATTCAAAGCATTCAGTGTGGCAATGCAATTTTAGGTTTCATTATTTTTACTATGTATAAAGACTAGTGTGTTTTTTATCACTTCAGTTCATTAAATATTCTGTAAACCATAGATTTTGTTGGAATAAATAGCTACTGTGATATTTTTTGTGGATTCAAACATAATTTACATAACTTAAATAACACTTTACAGTAAGGTCCCATTAGTTAATATATAGTTGCATTAACAAACATCAGCAGTGACCAATACATTTGTTACAGCATTTATTAATCTTTGTTAAATGCTTAATAAGTATTTTTAATTGTTAGTTCATGTAATGTAACTAATATTTATTATAATGACTGTTATGCTCACAGAGACCGCAATATTTGCTCAAAAATGACAGTAATATTGTAAAATAATATACATGCTATATTTTGTTATGTTTTAAAATGTAACATATTTCTGTGATCAAAGCAGCTTCATACAACATCTGAAAGCTGAATAAATATTTGGCAGAGATACAACTATTTAAAAAAAAAACTGTAAAAAATCGAAATATTGACCGTCTTGAAACTTGTATAAATAAAGTTCCTAGCAATGCTTATTTATCTGCCAATGCTTCTCAATGCTTATCCTAGCAAAACTTATTTATTAAGTTTTCACAATATTAGGTTTTTTTACAGGAGGAAATTTACTAAATATCTTAATGGAACATTATGTTTACTTAATATCCAGATTTTTGGCATGCAATAAAAGTATATGGCTTTTTATGGATTTTTGGCTACAAATATATCTCTGCTACTTATAACAGCCTTTGTGCTCCAGGGTCACATATACTAACACATTTGTTCAATTTAATGTGTGAAATAAACATGCTCACTTAAAAAATAAAAAAAGAAAGTAAAGAAAGAATAAACTTGACTGCAAACTTTTGAACAATCCCTTTTTTTGAAGAACTGTTCAGAAAACCCTCAAATTTAACATCTTGATCGCTGAACTGTATTGTAGGAGCCACAGACGTCACCTTCCAGTTGAAGATGTGGGTTAAATGGTGTTAAGCGGCTTGAGTCACTTGCTGCGAAGGCACCTGGAATGTAGGTGGTACGGCTCTCACGTCTTCTGCAAATCTGGACCGCAATGTCGGTGCAGAAAGAGAAGAGCCAGAACCGTGGAAGCAAATACATGGAGTTCCTGAGGTTTCTTAAGTGGCCAGATTTTATGAGTAAACGATTAATTCCTCACATTTGGACACTTTTGCCTTTCCACAGCAACATATTTGCAGGCTAGACAGCTGGTACCAATTTTTGTACCCCAGTCGCTTCAAGGTCCAAGAGCATGTGTTTGTCTCGTGGCTCATTGTTGCAGTAATTCACTCCTTCCTCTCACGGCTGAGTTATTAATAGTTCTTTTTTTCCTCACGGTATTTTTAGTCACGCTTACATCTCTGGGTCATTGAAGTTTGGTGCGTGTCACAGCTGCTGATTGTTGGTCTCCAGTCTCTGGTGCCAGACCGTAACACCCTGCATCATCTTCTCCATGCCATGCCTTCCTCCATCTGTTGTTTGAGGGACTCCTGCTCCTCTAAGCGCCTTCACCACAAAGCCATAATTGCATTAAAAGAAGAACACCTGGCTTTTGGCCACCTTTTGAGCGTTGAGTTAGGATTACATTTTGAGGAGGGAAGTGGATTTTATTGGAATAGGCAAAATAAAAACACAAATAAAAATAAACTCTATTGGCTGAATGGCCAATAAATCTTGATTTAACATATCATCATCAAAGACGTGTATTTTTTGCACACTGCTCTGGAGCAGGTATTTACAGCTTTCTGATGAGCTGAGCTCAGGTGATTAAGGAGACACGCAGTCAGTCACATAAATTCTGGCTGTTGCTCTGCCATAACCTGTCAAATCTTTGAAGAATCGCATTTATCTCCATAAACACACTACATCTGTTCCAAAACGTAGTGAGTCACCTATGGAGGTGGTATTTTAAGCCAACAAGGCAGCAGTGATCACAAGTCTCTCTCACAAGTCTAAATACATTCTCAATGTTAATCATTTTAGGACAGGTTTTAGGACAAGTTTAAACTTATTCTGAGGGTTTTCAAAAAAAATTCTGTCATCAGTTTTTCACTCTCAAGTTGCCCTAAATCTTGGTAACCAAATAGTTGAGGGTAGCTATTGCTTTCCATGTTTATGGGACCACTGACCACTTTTTGGTTCACAACATTCTTCAAAATATCTTTTTTTTGTGCTTAACAGTAAGAAACTCATATGGGTTTGGAAAGAAAATGGGTCCAAACGAAAGTTTATGACTACAAATAATAGTTACTTAAAAAACAAAATAAGTTTAAAATAAATAAGTTAGCAGAAAATAATTGAGGTAATCAGTAACATTAGCATTTTTAGGTTAGGGAATTCAAAGTTTAAAGTTAGTTCACCAAAATGAAAATCTTTCATTAATTACTCATCCTCTTGTTGTTCCAAACCCATAAGACCTTTGTCATCTTCAAAATACAAATTAAAGTATTTTTGAAAAATCAGAGAGCCGCCCGACCCTCTATAGACAACAAGACGACTCGACTACAAGAATACCTTTTTTGCTCAAAAATGGCTTTGCTTAACCCTTCTTCTCCCCTGACTTACGTCTTCCACGATTTTAAAAAGTCTTATAACTCATACGCAACTCATACGCTATAACGCATTTGATATTATCAGCCTTGTTTACATCCGGGGGATGCACACACGTATATAATTGTGGTAGTTTACACCTAGAGAAAAGCATAAGCATGCATTTTGATACTCTCTTAAATGTTGGAAGAGTTAACTCAGGGGAGAAGAATGGTGTAGTAAATTATGTTATTTTTAAACGCGATTTCTCCCCGGCTGAAACAAAGTCACGAGTTCTACTGAGAGCGAACCTCCGACTTGTACAAATGGCACTAATAATTTTTACTAATGGTAACTTGAAATACTTTAGTAACTCATATTTTGCTGACACTTAAAGTGATCATGTACTCTTAACTTAAATATTTTTAGTAGTGGAAACTTGGTATATAATTGTATATTCCAACTTAATTGGCAATGCAGTCTTGTTTTCATTTCAAATAGAGTACATGTCTCTTTTTAAATCTAAATGTTTACTTCAAACGTTTCTGTTATGGTAAAAAAAAACTTAATTTAAAATAGTGCTGTTAAATGATTAATTATTTTTTGTTTATCAAATATATGTGTCTGTAAATGCACTTACATGGATATATATAAATATATATATATATTATTTTGGCCTATATATATTATTTTGAAATGTTATGTTTATATGCATATATAAACATAAACATAACTGCACTTTATATAATTGAGAATTTTTTTTTTTATATATATAATATAAATTATATTCACAGACACACACACATATATATATACACTGTAAATATACATATTTATTTCAAAATATAAATTTTTATGTGTTTGTATTTGTATATACATGATATGTACAGTACACACACACACACATATTATGAAAACAAAAACTTTTATTTTGGATGCAATAATTGCTTTAAAGAACTAATTTAAAAGTAAATTGGCAAAAGAACCCAATATTTCTGTTATTTATGTTAATATATTAATGTGCTGCACACATTGCTTCGTATCAGTTTAGGATTTAGTTAATTTGTTAAAATGCTTCTTTGCTCTAGTTTTGCTCTCAACAAGCGCCGGAGAGCTCAGTGGCTTCTTCCAGCGCTCTCCAGAGACTCGACTACAGGGTAATGAAAGAGTGTTTAAAAACCTGGGAGTGACAATGGAGAGGAGTAGAAACCAAATCCTTCTGGAATTTGGTTTTTGCTGTCAAAATGTTTTTGCATGAATGGCATTTAAGGATGTTAGGCCAAGTGTAATCCTTTTGCGGCGAGTCTTTTCATTCCATCAGGTTTTTGCATACATAGACAGACTACATTTTTCACTTTACGTTGAGACCAAAGTTGATATTAATGGCTTTCTTTTACCAACCGCAGGACTGGCCCGAGGCTCCAAAAATCAGCTTATGTGCAGCAAAGTAAAGGCTCCAATGGCTCACGTTCAGTCACGAGCGAGTCCATGCCAGAAGATAGTGGCAAAGAGGAGCCCAGCTCTGCATACTGTCTGCGTATCCAGGCCAAGATGTAAGCATTCGACTGAGTGGATAAGTGGAGGACAAAGCAGGCATTTACTGGGTAGCATTCATTACCTCAACTACCCCGAGTCAAAGGATCAGAGGGAAGGAGAGCGTGAAACTAAAATGAAGGAATTACTGAGATTGTGGAGAATTCACAGTTCAAATAAAGACATCATTCCAGCCCTAAACTTATCCAGTGACTCAGTTTTATGTGATGTAACTCAAAGCTCCCGCGTTGTTGATGTCTGCTAAACCTGGAAAAAAATAATAATTCATCAGCGGCTGTAAAGGTGCTTGTCGATACTGTTGCCAAGAACAGCTTCAAAATACTTGTTTTTTGCAGCGTCTCGCCCACATTTAAGCCTCAAATTCTTGTACTGTGTTTCAGCTCACCACATTGGTCTGGTACCACTGGCTTTAGTCCTGTGACCACTAACAACACCAGAACCACAACAACCACTGCTGCTATTTATACAGCCACAACTACTACTTTTGATACTACTCCTTCTACTTTTACTACCATTACTAATACTATTACTACAAGGGCTGCGTTTGTTTTCACTGCTGCTAGTTTGATCTTTTCCTGTGCTAGAATTATTCTAGAACCACTGCAATCTGTAATACTTCTGTCTTACAGTGATTACAATGTTACTGTGTTAAAAATGTTATAAAAACTACATGCAAGGTTGAGTAGTGGAATGCATGCGACTTAGTTATGCAAAATAAAAGTGGCTTTATTTCATTACAATTGCATTTTAAATTACAGTTAAGTCCACAAAGTGTTTTCAGTCAAACTGTAACCAGCAATTCATGTTAACTTGATAATACTAATCTAAATTAGTTACCATTCTAATTATCTAACTAATTTTACCATTCATAAAAATTGCATCAATCCACAGGACAAAAAAACCCCTGAAATTGTAAAAATTGCAACTGTCTGTTGTTACCTGGATGACCCACGACTGTTTTCATGTTTTGTTATAGTTCTGAGTTTGTGAGCACCTTGTTTGTTCTGAGCAGTTCAAGTAGTTGCTGTTCTATTCGAAATATTGACACCTTTCCAACAATAACTGTATGATTTTGAGATCCATCTTTTCACTCTAAGGACAACTCACAACTATTACAAAGGGTGAAAACATTTATTTATGATACTCAGGAATGAAATGCATTGCATTAAGAGCAGGGAGTGTAAACTTTTGAACAGGATGACGTGTACAAAAAATGTATGTCTATTATTTAGTAAAACGCTTCAGAACCTAATTCTCAGAAGGTTTTTTCGCAGTAATTTATTTATTCTTTTTTATTTATTGCATTTGTATTAAAGCCCATTTTCGCCACTGAATACATTTTTTTTTACGTTTTATTAAAATGGCTTTTTATTTCACAATTCAGACTTTTTTTCTCAGAATTGCGTGATAAAAACACAAAATTTCAAGTCAGAATGGTGAGATATAAAGTCAGAATTGTGAATTATAAAGTCAAAATTGTGAGATGTAAAGTTGCATTCTGACTTTATAATTTGCAATTGCGACTTTATATCACGCAATTCTGACTTTTTTTCTCACATCTGCGACTTTATACCTTTTTTGACTTTATAACTTGAAATTGCGAGTTTGTATCTCGCAGTTTTTTTTCAGTGGTGGAAACGGGCTTCCATACATTTGCAGAAAAATGATGATGTTAAAAATAATATTGAAAACCAATGTTTGGAAATGGATTTTTCTCTGGAGGGCCCTTTGCATTATTGAAAAGTAATTTTAAGTATTTAGATGAAGTTACAAAACTTGTGTATTCTAATAAAATACATTACAAATGTGTTTTTTTGTAATCTGTAGTGAAATACATTTTAAAAGTATCTTTCCCAACTTCATGCACGATTGAAAAATACTAAACATACTAAATAATGCATGAAAACAGCACAGAGAAAGAATAACACAACACCTGCTGCCAACAATGTCTATTATTATTACAACAAACACTTGATCTATTGCTGAAGTTATTTTTGCTAACTTTTCAATGTCAAGTGTTATGCACATTGTACTTTCCCATGCCACAACAATCTCCTTATCTCATATTAGGCAACCGACACAGCAAGTGCACTGCGCTACAAAGTTTCATTTTCATTAGAAATTTAAAACAGCCGAGAGCACAGTGGATTCCTTTAATATCTAATGATTCGCCTCAAGTGGAGATTGAGAAACAGTCGCTGGAACTCAGGAACCCTGCAGAGAGCCCGATCCCGCTGGTTTATGCAGATCAGTGTGAACTCATTAAAATATCTCCTCTAAAATAAACTTTGTCCAGTGCTGAGGAGGAAATCTGAGGCTGACTTTTATGTCTGTTAAGTTTATTTTGTGAACTTAATAGCAAATACTTGTATCTTGTTTTAAATAAAGTCATTTGATTTTGAGACATTTTTCAAGAACTCTAGATGTCTTATCCTTAGTCATTTTGCTTCACAAATATATGTATTCTGATTTTAAAAAAATATATATATTTCCATTGAAAAAATGACCAATAAATACAGGTTTTGAAATTATATTAGGGTAATTAAATGATGACAGAATTTTCATTTTTGGGTGAAATGTCACTTTAAACTGAATAAAGACTATCAACTACAAATATATTTTCTACTACTCAGGACCTTCAATGCAGTTCATTTAAAAGATGGGCTATGTACGTTAATCAGGACACAACGTGATAGTTTTGAAGGCTGTTGGTCTCTTATAGAGACGGCAGAGATCATGCAGAAGTGGGAACGGTGGTTGCAAATGACTTATAAACATGGAGGAACAAATGAAGTACAGTGTAAAGCCTAATTTAGGCCCCTAAATCATTAGCCCTCTGTGTGACAACCCTGGCAGATGCATGCCAGAGCTCTTCAAAAAAGTGGGTGTTCTGCTAACCCAAGAGCATTCAATGCATCTGGCCAAACACAACACTGGCGGCGTGCCCATCCGTTTGCTGTGCTGGCACAGCCCTGGCCATCCACGGGTACACTGGGAAAGGTTGCAGGTACAGACCGTATTATGTGCAACTGTTTGCTGAAGTTGTTGAATTTGATCTTGTATATTTGTAAAGCTGATTTGACAAGATTGAAAAATGTTGTTGTTTCAATTGTTGAACTGAAAACAGCTGCACGATTATAACACAGAAATTGTAGATTGTTCACTTGAAACTGTAATTGCGATTATTAATTACGATTAACACAATTTCAATCAATCAGTCACTTTTATTGATATAGCGCTTTATACATAGCTATATTATCAAATAGGAGAATAGGGTGATGGCAATGTATAATGATGAAATTTAACTATTTAATTTAGGAAATGCATAGACGATCTCTGTAATCAAAACGACGATAATCACTAGAAATTAGGTGCGCTCAACTAAGCAAGCCAGAGGCGACAGCGGCAAGGAATCAAAACCCCATCCATGAGAGATCTATGTTGGGGCCTAATGGATAGAGCGTCGGACCTGGAACCCAAAGGCTGTGGGTTCAAGGGATTGTGGGTGGTGGGAGTGAATTCCCAGCACCCTCTCCACCTTCAATACCATGACTGAGGTGAGACCCTTGAGCAAGGCACTGTTCCCCCAACTGCTCCCCGAGCGCTGCAGCACTGGCTGCCCACAGCTCCGGGTGTGTGTTCACGGTGTGTGTGTGCATGGTTGATCACTTCTCACTGCTGTGTGTGTGCACTTGGGTGGGTTAAATGCAGAGCACTAATTCCTAGTATGGGAAACCATACCTGGCCACTTGTCACATCCTTTCCTTTCCTTTTGAATGATGTTTATACCATTGTTTGAAGCAACTTCATGTCACATTCGATATTTTATTGCTTTTCTATAGTGCTAAGCCTCAAATGTCATCTATTAATTGAATCGGTTTCTATGGAAGCACTTTCTGCCACTACATAAAAAAATGTCAAAAATGTATTGTGACTTTTTATCTCACAATTCAGACTTTTTTTTTCTCAGAATTGCATGATACAAACTAGCTATGCTGACTGTTTTCTTAGAATTGTTAGATATAAACTTACAATTATAAAGTCAGAATTGTGATATTAACTTGCAATTCTAAGAAATAAACTCACAATTCTGAGAATAGAAGTGAAGATTTGGGAGCTAAAAAGTCACAATAATAACGTTTTGAATGATTACGGAATTGTGGCATCCATAATTGTATTTGATGAATATAGAATATAGAAATTTGATGAATTGCCCAGCCCTAATGAATAGTTCACGCCAAAATGCATTAAAATGTACAGGCCTTCCAAAATGTTGAAAAGTTTGTTTGTTCATTGCAAGACTTTTGGAGAAAGTATAATTTCATCTCTTGTTGTAGGTGAGCTGAAAATATTTGAATGCATAACTTGCTCAGCAATAAATCCCCAGCAGGAATTTAAAACAGATTCAAATGTATTACTTTCTACAGTAAAAAAACATCTATTCCTCTACAGCTCAAGCACTCTTTAAAAGTGAAATTAAATTCACTTCGCATTCAAATATTTTCAGCTCGCCTACATCTTGACTAACCCAAGGGTGAGAAAATGTTCACCAAATTTTTGGCTGAACTATTCCTTCATTTTGCCACCCTTTAATTCAAGGTTACTCAGTCTAGGCCTGTTTTGTAAATCTTCACATTTTTCACCTGTTCCTGGTGCCCTGGTCTGCTGTTTTACGATATGGTTTTTTTTAAGCTAATGTCAGTGTTGACACTAAATAAAGCAGACTACAAGTATGCTACTGAGCTAGTTCCAATGTCATGACAGCCTTGGAAAAATGTCATATTTATTTTGCATGCAACTAGACTGGGGCCTGTTTTCTTCTGACTCTTGTGGTTGATATTTTTATCAGCCAGCTAGAATTATACTTTTTGCAAAGCGCCAAGACATTTTTCTTAGTATGCCTGTGTGAGTGTGTGTGTGTGTGTGTGTTTGCATTCATACTGTATGCATATTCAAAGCACACCTTTCTCCCAGTGCCCTTTACCACACTTGTACTGAGGAAACTGTCTTGAGAAAAGTCACTACCGGTCCCATTGTGCCCTGCATATACATAGACCAGGATCTCAGCGATCAGCGGTGTGTGTCAGCAAAACAAAAAGCTGGGAGGTAGTTTTGAGGTTTCAGTGTACTTTGCTTTCCAGGGGAATGTATAGAGGGCATTTTAGCATGCGAACTGAGATAACTTCAAAATGAAGGCCTTGGCCAGTAATGCTTGGAAGCGAATGAATGGCAATAGCAGGGGCCAGTTCTTTTTAGGGATAATTAATCAGTGGTTGATTTATTAAGGACATCATTATATTTGGAACATTCAGGAATGAATTGGGGAGGCCAGATTCAATGCATATATCTGGCTGAGTGTTTTAGACTCATATTCATTAAGGGCTGTGTGCTGATGAATGATTCAGAGAAGCTATGTTAGGCAGTAACTTGAGATGAACATGAAAACAGACTTGGCAAAAGCTTCACAAATACCACATCAGGACTTTGAAAACCATAATTGTGGGTTACATTTTTCGGCATTGTTTATTTCAGAGTCTGGGGTTACAATTAAGGGAATTTGCCTTGCAATTAGTATGTTAAAAATAATAAAACAATTTACCTAAAATACCTGCATTTTGTGTAATGATTCGGACCAGCAAATTGAAATTACAATGTTTCGACATTGCAGAGTTCTGTTTAGATGTTAAAGCGAAGGTACCGCATTTTTGCGAATCAGAAGCAAATTAAGAATGACAAGCCAACGGCATCCGTTGGAATTTTATTTTGAGAATCTGCGAATTGATCCTCTGACTTCTTGTTTTTTTAAAATGCTCCTTCTGTCTGAGTTATGATGTCATTTTAAAGTGATAGTTCACTCTAAATAAATTGACATTTTGACGCCGTTTACTCGCATCGCTCCAAAGCATCTGCAGGACACAAAAAAGGCAAGTTGGTAACTAAATATTTTTGCCAAATAATGCTGAGACATTCCTCAAAATGTTGAAAATATACAATTTTTGGGGGGGTTATTCTGGGTAAATTCAAGTCAGTTCACATTGCACAGTATTAACAGCTCTGGTTGTTGAACACCGGGTTTTCCCTCGCTTAGAGAAGTGCTTTAGTATGCGAATGAGAATGGTTTCTGAAGGTACCCAGAGGGTGAGATGTTTTAATGACAGACAGGTCCCCACTGCTGCAAACTGTAAAAGAGCTGAAGAAACTTTTGATATCACCATTAAAAAGCTTTTTACTTTTGAGCTTAGTTTTACCATAAAACAGATACGGATGAAAGCTTACGAGGCAGTGGATTTAAATCTGCTGAAAGTTCTTTTGACAATTTGTGTTGAATTTGTTTATGACCTTGGTTATTTTATGGCAGTTGTTAAAGAAATAGCTCACCCAACTAAAAATCTGTCATCATTTTATCCAGTCTATCCAACCTCTGTGATTTTCTTCTGTTAAAACAAAAGGAAATAAATATCTTTTAAATCACCATTAAATGATCATAAACAGCATCTTTCTGAAGCCTTGCAATAGCTTTCCATCATCCCTATTCACTTTCACTTTTTGAAAACAAGCAGCCGGGACATTATACAAAATAACTCTGTTTGCATTCCACTGTCAGTGACTGCTTATGGCTTTTTAAAAAGACTTTTTGGTGTTTAGATTATGGTCATGATGGTCGAATTAGTCAGCTGACAAACTCTGTACCGCAAAGTTCACAAGCCGTTTTATATCTTGTGTATCTTTAGATTTTTTCCATGATGAGCTCGTAAGTTTATGCCTTTGGTAATTTCCTCTCAGTTGATTAGTTTAATATGGAGCACACAATTAAGACCCAAAATAGCCAGATAAACCCATTTTCTGTTCCATTAGCTACGTGCCTTTGCTTTTTGAGGTTTGTAGCTATATTTGGCCAAAGCCAAGCGTCCAGTCATCTGTGTGTGTGTTGCTATAGAATCTGCACTTTTTCCATTGAGCGTGACACATGTGCTTTGAGTAGAACAGAGTAAACCATAAACAACTGCTGCTCATCCCACGCAAGCCACTCGTGCTGGGGGACCGACTGAGGTCTGGACCTGTCGTGCAGGACTGGAGCTCTCGGCTCACGGAAAGCTCTGTCTCTCATCGTGGCTTCTTCTGCTGAAGACTCGTCGGCCGTAATTAGATGTGATGTTTCAAGTCCAAAACGATGTAATTAGACACAGGCTTCAAACTTTCAGCGGCTTTCAGAGGCAGATGTGCACAGGCGAGATGGTTTTGGATGGAGCTACCCGGGACGCTTGCCGTCTCCACAGTCACCCGTGCATAAACACCCGAGCTCGGCCTGGGGCTTTAGCAATGACTGGCATTCGACAGGCATTGCGGCAGCGTGCCAATGGAGCCCGCCGCTCCTTATCTCCCGCCGCGCTGAATCCCTCACGCGTGGAATGACAGCTCAAATGTCCGGTCCCTCTCCTTCTCTCTCCAGCAGCTCTGAATTGCTGTAATAACGTTTGATTTCCCACATGCATGCGGTTGGCTCGCCACAAGAAATGTGAAGGCAAATTCCAGCATATATTTAACCGGCCCTAAAAATAGCAGAGTAGAATTAAGATGACCTCGGAAATGAAGTCACTTGTCACCTTTTGCTTCGGGAATTTAACATGTTTTAGGATGTTCCAAGGTTGCTTTTTTAAATTGATAGTTGGTAGAGATCAAGCTGAATTTGAAATGAACATATATGTGAAAAATGGGAAACATGGGCTGTCATTGGTTTTTTATTCAAAAGATAGAATGATTTTATGAAACAAAAATGAAAATTCTGTCATCATTTAGTCACCTTCTTTCTAAATATGTGTGGCATCATTTTTTTAAAACAAGTAGATATTCTGAAAATAGTCTCTGAGCTTTTGTCCATTAATTGGAAGTCAATAGTATCCAAAAGTGATTGGTTAAAACACTCTTCAAAACATCTTTTTTTACTCTTAAAGATAAAGGTGCTTGAAAGGTGGTTCAGAGCAATGCCATAGGAAAGGAAGTGGCCAGGTATGGTTTCCCATACTAGGAATTAGTGCTCTGCATTTAACCCACCCAAGTGCACACACACAG
>JAUMHQ010000071.1:16632943-16650778 GCA_032361165.1 Enteromius paludinosus
CTGCCGGACCTGGGACTCGAACCCACAACCTTTGGGTTACAGGTCCGACTCTCTATCCATTAGGCCACGACTGCCCCGAAGAAGAACCATTTTTGGTTTCGCAAACATCCTTTCAGTTAAAGAATATTTAAAGACCCATCTCTTTCTTACTTTTTTATATTCTGAAGAATTCTTTCACCACAAAGAAGCTATTGAGAAACAAAAAGGTTCTTCGGATGTTAAAGGTTCTTTATGGAACCATTTAGACAAAAAGTTTCTTCTATGGCATTGTGAAGCACCTTTAAAAGTGTGTTCCATAGGAGAAATATATTTTTGAATGATGTGAAGCTGAGTACCTAAATGGTGACAGAATTTCTGGTCTTCGGGAAAACCAGTAGTTCTGTTACGCTGCCGATGCGGCGACGTCGCGGTTTTGTTTCTCCGTGGTGAACAAGAGACTCGAAGGCAGAAGATTTCAATAACAAGTGAACATTTGTTCCAGGACTCACAAACATCAGGGCTGGAGAACACGCAAACCAATGCAGATGATCAAACTTACAGACAAGAAACGTACTTCAACGAGCGGCAATACGACATAGAACTAGACATGGTGAAATACAAGACACAATCAAGGGATAGGGGGTGAACACCTGGACACACACGGCTAGCAGGGAGTGAAACACTAAAGAGGGGGGCGGAGTCTCGAACAAGGGATTACACGATGATACAAAAGGTAAACATAAAGGCATGAGCACATGGCACATGAAAACAAACATAGAACGCAAGGACAGGGGAAAATATTCAACATGAAAACGCCACCGGTGTTACATAGCCCTCCCCCAAGGCACAGCTTCCAGACGCATGGACAACAGTGTAAGTCTTTAAGTGGGGGTGGGGGTGGGGGGAGGGTGAACGGTGGCAATGACCAGACGGAGGAGATGCCCTCCTGGGCTGACCAGACAGCAAAGATGCCCTCCAGGGCGGAGCGGACTGCGGAGAAGCCCAACTGGGCAAATCAGGCAATGTGGATGCCCTCCTGGGCTGACCAGACAGCAAAGAGACCCTCCTGGGCCGAAGAGGCCCTCCCGGGCGGATCAGGAAACCGATCGGAAGTTAACTCTGGTCTCATCGGCAGAGCTCGTACCTGAAACTGAGTCGAGCTGAGGAGTTCCGGCAGCCGATTCAGATTCATAGGAGTCGAGGACAGTGTCAGGATCAGGTTCGCTTCCAGGAGTGTAGAGCTCACTGTCACTCACAGGCTCCAGTTGCTCAGGCCATAAACATTCACAGTCTGTTTCAGGTTCTGGAGGTTCGGGCCATGAGAAATCAGTGTCACATACTGGCTCGGGTGCCTCAGGCCATAAGAATTCACAGTCTGTTTCAAATTTTGGAGGTTCGGCCATGAGAAATCAATGTCACATACAGGTTCTACTGGCCGTGAAACCGAAACCAACGCTTCGTGATACGGCTCCTCGGACCGTAATTCGGGGCTGGGACCCGTTCTTTGTGGACTGGGAACCGTGAGGAATTCTGACGGCTCTGCTGGCCATGAAACCGACACTTCGTGATACGGCTCCTCGGACCGTAATTCGGGGCTGGGTCCTGTTCTTTGCGGACTGGGAACTGCAAGGAGTTCTGACGGCTCTGCTGGCCATAATAATGGACCAGAGTCCACAGAGATGTGTGCATTCGCCGAGCTGAAACCTGCAAATGGATGGACCAGATGGATGACATCCTCCCATCTGGGCGCGGACCGTCATCAGACACGAAAACACCGCCGACTTCCATTTTAAGTCCCTCACATCTGGGAGGTCCAAGGGACTGAACCAACGGACTGCGCTTCTGAATGCTGCAGAGAGAACCGAGTCTCAGAGATCACACTTACAGACAAGAAACGTACTTCAACGAGCGGCAATACCACATAGAACAAGACATGGTTAAATACAACTCACAATCAAGGGATAGGGGGGAACACCTGGATACACGGCTGGCAGGGAGTGAAACACTAAAGAGTCATGAACGAGGGATAAAACGATGGGACATAGAACGCAAGGACAGGGGAAAATGTTCAACATGAAAATGCCACCGGCATTACAAGTTCAGTGGTTATTGATATGGCCATCCAAGATGTAGATTTGTTTCTTCATCGGAAAAGATTAGGAGAAATTTTGCTCACCTATAAATCTACTGCAGTGAATGGGTGCCATCATAATGAAGCGAAAAGCTAAATTTTTAAGCAGCAAATCCATCAAGAAAAGTTTTATTTATATTTATTGATTGTTTATTGATAATCAAGTCATATGGTCTGAATCAGGAGCAAAATATGTACAGATTAAGCACCATTTACAAGTGAAAAAATTAAATTTTGTTATAACAATGTTGAATTTATTACAAACAAGCAGCATTTCACTTTTCCATATGTTAACTAATGGACTGGAGTGGTGTGGATTATTGAAATGTTTTTTTATGACTCTCACTCATTGGTGAGCAAGTGATGCAATGCTACATTTATTCAAAAATCAAATTCATCTACATCTTGGATGGAGTATTTTTTCAGCAGATTTTCATTTTTGGGTGAAATATTTTTTAGGATCTAACCTATTAAAAGCAATGTAGACTTTTTCAATCCCTCAAAGCTTAATTTTCCTTTTGTGAAAATGAAACATGGCATTTACGGTAAGAAAATGTTCTTTATATTTCATTTTATATTACATTCGAATTGCTTGAAATGCCAAGATCATTACATTCACATGGTGTTCTTTTCTGTTCTATTCTACGTTCAGGAATAATTGTGTTAAAGTGCAGTTAGAGATGAGGACACTGGTGGCAATTATATGATGGTAACACTGTGTTATTAGGTTCCAGTGCTCAATTTGTGGTTTTCAGGACAGAACAAAATACAAAATCTTTGAATTTCCTCTCAAACGGCATTAAATCATCTTTTGAGCTGCTGCCTTGAGAATCAACCACCTTAAATTACAGTGCTTTTAACCAGCGAGAACACAAAAACTCGAGTCATGTAATATGCTTTTTAGATATTTCAACCGGTTGTTTTTGCTCTGGAATTTCCTCAAGGACATTTCTACTTATAGAACACTTCGGCACTCATAATTAGTCAAATATTTAACATTTGTTTTTGGTTACTGACTGCACATGCAATGAGCGACTGATGACAGACAAATAAAAAGGTGAATATTGTTTGTTCCTGTTCGCACTCTCATATTTATGACATGCCATTTAGGTTTGTTTATCATCATGTGAGTTCATAGGTTCAGGTATAATGGATCTGTCTAATGTTTGGACATGTGCATGTGATAATGAGGGCAATAAAATCTCAGCTTTAATATATGTCAATACCATGCATTCGAAACGTTTGAAGCCTGTGCACTTGAATGCAAGGACTGGGATCAAAGCATTACATAGAGCTTAATCAGAGTGTCTGTTTTTCGCTACAGCCGTCAGATGTGCCAATGTGCCTGCTAGTGCTGACATTCGCAGCTGGATATTAATTGTTAGTGGTATGAGGCTCCTTTAGCCTTTGTGTCAGGAATTCTTTAAGGATTTAATTTGTTAAGTATTATGTTTTGTTAGGTTATATCTTTTGTACCTATTAGATTCACATATGTACAATTTAGGTACCTTTAAGGTACCAAAATGGACCCTTTAGGTACAAACATGGACCTTTTTGTTAAGGTACCACCCAGTGACAGCTTTTTTTCTGAGAGTGTGCCAAACAATCCATATCACACAGCTTGACATGAACCCACATAATGTTCAGTGCTTTCCTACAATCTGTATTGCGCTATATAAATAAAAGTGATTGATTGATTGATTGATTGATTGATAAAAGTGATTAAAACACTCCCGGTTCTTATGCACATGCAAGTATGTGTGTCCAGCCACATGCACACGAGGAACGTTAGGCCGATTTCTGCCACAAAACAGTCCCATGAGCCTCAAACACAGTAGCAGGCCTTGTGAAATCTGTCTCTCCTCACCATAGACAGAGGCACTTTGCTGAAAGAGAGACAGAATTTCTGAGCAAAAGGAAAAAGGGAGAGCAAATAACAGCTTTGAGAATGTTTGGATTTTAAAACCAGAACATTAGTACAAACCATAATAGCTGGCTCAGAGAGCGTCGGGTAACTCCAGAGTCTCTCTCACACAGGCAGTGATGTAATGCCAAACATTTCTGATGAAGCATTTGGTTGTTGTGCTCTGAGAGATCTATTTATACTTTGTTCATCCACTCCAGAGCGCTCCGTGTTTTGTTAATGGCTTGCCATAAATTATTGCAAACAGCTTTTCTGATTTCTAATGGTTTGGCTTCACTGTCGGTAATCTTCAGTGTCATTATCATGTAGGATAACAAAATACTTCAAGGGATGAGAGGAATTCAAAATAGCTGCAGTCAATGCAGTCAGTGAATGAAAAGTAATAGTCCAGTAGCTGAAGTAAAAAACAAGTCTGTGAGCGACTGGTTAACTCTGTTTTTGGTGAGGCCAGATCAGTCCGTTTTGTGTTGAGTGTGAAAAATACAACAGAAAAATACACTGAAAGTGCTAAAATGTTTCTGTTTGATTTAATGTTGGGTGAAACGCTTTTGAGGAAAATTCCTGGGTTGGATTTGGTGGTCAGCTCTACTTTTCAGTGTAAACAGACATGTTTTGGGAAGAATCTCGCTGTTAGGTAGGTACTTTTTGCTCATCGGTCAGTGCATCTGTACTGTTAAAATGTCTCACCCTTGTATTTTGAAATGGCAGCGCACACTGCATAGAATAGAATATTGGCGTTATAGATTAAATGATCATGAAATGTAGCAGTTTATTGTAAATGAAATAATTTTGCCCCCTGGTGGCTGCATTTAAACCATTTAGTTCCCTCTTCATTCCTTAATCCATCTTATTTCCATACAGTCTTACAGTATATCTATATATGCATACAGTATTCATGCAGTAGTTGTCCTAAGACAAGAATGCATTTTGGTTTTAGATTTTATGAAAACTTTAATGAAAGGTTTTGATCTACTTTAAATGTTGACTAGTGTGTGTGTGTGTGTGTGTGTGTGTATATATATATATATATATATATATATATATATATATAATTGATGTCATTTAGTTGTGTTGTTTTGGATTTATCTGTTATTTTTTGCAAATAAACTCTTCATACACACACACATATACTGTATATATTAGTGATGTCAAATGATTGTGATTATATGCATCAAAATTTTTTTTTGACATATATGTGTGTGTACAGTAGATTTATTATGTGTATATAAAGACACACATACAAACAGCATGTATTTTGAAAATATTGACATGTTTCATAGGCTATATTTGTGTATATTATATATATATAAATTAGTAAACATTCAAAGTTTACTTCATAACCTTTCATCAAAGTCGCCCTAAAACAATGCCCATTCTTGTATTAGTTCTTGTATTACAGTAGGTTATCACTTTGTGTTATTCTTAAAGTGGACTTATGTTTAAACTATAAAGATACACCTCTATAAAATGAATTCCTAGTAACTTTTGCATTTCATTCTAATCAAGATCATTTTTCCAGGTGTGTCAAACCTGTCAGTGCCTGTCTTCATTCATTCTTTCTACCATTTCTTTAGCCGTTGCCATTGGCACATTCAACATCAAATAGCCAATATATCTTAAAATTGACCTTGGTCAAGGTTTGACTAGAGCTGTAAGCAGTCATTATGGCAGAGAGCTTCCTCAGCCTAAGGGAAGGCTTTTTATTGTCCTCGGCGGCGGGTGGTGTAAGTTACCTTGTGCGGGGCGGGAATACAGGAAGACTCGCTCCATTTCAAACATTTTTGGGAAACGTTAATGCCTGTGAGTTATGGGATGAAAACCATAAATGTCAAGGAACTTCTTTGCTTTGGGCTAGTGGCTGGTCAGGCGCTCTGCTGGACTTTGGTTCCCATTCTGTGTCAGATTTGGACGAGCCCCAAAGTGACAGGCCAGAACCACTTACCAGGGCCGTGTTTGGTCCCACGCATTTCCCATGCTCTCTCACACCAAACAGTGAGGTTTACCACAACTTGCTCCCTCTCCTTTCCAACTTCCTCCACCGGTCCATGTGCTTGCTTTGTGCCGTCGCACAAAAACCCCATTCTCGGCCCAAGGATTTTACACATGGGAAATCATTATCAAATGAGGACACTTAGGGTCCTTTTTTTTTGCTTGTTTATTTGCCTATTGTCGTCTTTTTGCTTGCTGTCTTTTCCAGTCTCTTCTATACAATGGGTTTGACGTAGGTGGAGATGCTCTCTGCCCTGTTGTCTCCTAATTATAGCCATTGTCCGTTTTGACATAAAATGCCATGATCTCACAAACAGAGCAGATAGGAACTACTCGCACACAAGGACCTCTCTGTCAGCCTGGTCGTGACCTCTGACCTTCTTAAGTGCAGCATTACAGATTCATAGAAAAATACCAGAAAACCACAGAGACCCCCTATAGCATTGCAAATCTGATTTTGTTTTTATAAATGTGATTTTAAAGTTGAATTATTATTATTTTTTTTTTTCAGATTTATTATGTTTGCTTTATAATCATCGTCTTTTTGTGTGTTGATTTTTTTTTTCCGTAACATATTTAGTGAAATATGTCAAAAATATATATTAAAAATGAACCCTTTAAAGCCAATTGCACCATATGTATTACATTTCTAAGGCCTCTAAATTATCAAAATAATCAAAACCTGTTCATAGTTCAGACTTTTAGTCCTTTTAGTATAATAAAATGTCCCCCTTCTGTTTATGGCTCACAATGCAGTTCATATGTTTTGTTCTGTGAAATCTGATTTTGAACCTTTCAAAATTATTATAATATAATTAGCAATATTTCTAAATGAACACTTACTGGATTGAAGCAACTACACTAACTTAAATATTAACTTAAATTTACCTGATTATCCATGCACCATTTTATTTGCATGTTAAAAAAATGAGTGTCTAATATGCTTGTCTTTTATCAAACATTTATCTGTATTTAAAAAATAGTTTTTTGTGAAAAAATATGATGTCAGGCTTTAGATGGTTAAGATACATTGTATATATATATTTTTTATAATATATTAATAGTTGATGTACATGTATCATTCATGTCCAAAGCATATATCAGTTAGGGCTTCGTTCAATTATTGTGTAAATATGCATCACTTTGTCAGTGTAATTTACATGATTTGAGTATATGTGTTTACGTGTATGACCTAGTTTGAACAACTGGTCGCTCTTGGGCTAGCACTGTCAGGCTGGCATTTTCACTTGCCTGGCTTTGGAGAATGTTGTGTATGGCGGAAAGGTGAGGATCCAACACCCTTCAGCCTGCAGCAATCAATCCTTGTCCCTGCTGGGCATATTTCACATAGCTGAGCCTGATTCTGCGCTCTGGCTCTGGAGGCGAAACGGCCCTTTAGTAGGTGTACGTGTTCAGTGGCCACTCACAGAAATGAGGCATGTATGTGCAAAAACGCAAGCTTCCCCTCCAAACACTGGGGTGGCGCACAGCTCAGGCCAGAGGTATGCGTTGTCCATCTGTCAACAGGATAGTTTTTACACCCTGGCAGTAGCCGAGGATTTCATAACTTGGAGGATTTGGAGGACACCTTTTGCCATGGGCCCTTCTGCATTGGAACTTAAGGATCAATAACAAACAAAAACCAACCTGGTCTCATAAAAATACGTACATTTTTATGCAGCACAGTTTTAACATGCCTTACTGCATGTTTCGCTACAGTTTCAAAAAGAAATGTCCAATGGCGCTAAAACACGGGTTCAATACGTGAAGTCCGGCACATTTTTTAAGTTGCTATAGGTATGTATTGCGCTAAAAGTTAATGCTCTGTCATGTTGGAAATATGTTTTTAACAAATGCAAAACTGATAGAAAAATGCATTTGTTGAAGCAACAGTGCCGTTTCAACTTGCTTTTACACAAATCTGAACTGTTTTGTCGAATTGCAGTTACATAGGATTTAAAACAGAGCTCCTCGCCTCTCAAGTTCATCTCTGTACTCCGTGAGCTACTGAACAAACCTACCATCTATGAAAACCCATAGATATGAAGCTGGATTTGTGTGATGCTAACATTCAAAAGCATCAGTTTTCAAATATCCCAGAATATTAATATTGGTTTGAAGTCATAACATGATATTGTTCACATAATAGAGTGAAAAAATTATTTATTAATCGAAACTCTTTAAATTTGTGTGAAAGGAATAAAAGGTGTCAGAGCTTAACTGCCTCTAGTGTTCATTTCTTTTGGAAACTGCAACAATACTGTTTGTACTTGTTGGTACGTATTTCATGCCTCACTAAAAATGCACCAAGGTACGTTTATGCCACGAGTCCTGGTTAATAAAAACACACATGACTGCCACAGCAGCTACAATGCACCTGTTGTTTAGAAGAACAAGACAAATAAAGGATTAGAAAAATGCTTGGTTCTTTACATATGATGGGATAGTTTTTAACTAAAATAACCTCATGTCTCAATTCTGGGGAAAAAACACCAACTACACTGTAAAAAAAAAAAAAATCCGTAAAGACCTGACAGCTCATTACACACAATGTTATCTATTGATTTTCCATTTTATTTTTCCATTTATGTTAACTCTAAAACACAGTGCAATACTGCCAATACTGGTATAACACATATAAAAACAAATATGGGGGAAATTCCTTCTAATTATACAGTATATTGTGTCCTGTTTTTACAGATAGTTTTTAGAGTTAACATACCCTACAACAGCTACTGCTAAACAGACATATTACCTTTATACAGAGGTTCAAAGAGTACTTAAAACCATACTTAATTAAAAGTACAGGTACCTTAGAGTGAAAATTATTTCATTATTAAGTTATAGGTCAAGAGTATGACTAACAGGTGATTTGAACAAACATAACACTGAATCTGCCTTTTTATCCGAAAAATAACCAAGACAGGACAGTAGATTAAAGTTGGTGGAATTATGTGTACTTGACTTCTTTCCTCGGCTAAACCAAGATACTGTCACGATTGAAAGACGAGAAGGCATGCGGATCCATGTGCAGCTTTTATTTAGGACACTCACGATACAGGCAAGCAGGGTCGATCAATGGCAAACAGTAACATCAGAGGCAATAGACGAAGCAAAGCTTCTTAATAGCAAAGCAAACTTAATACAAGAGGGCAGAGACAAGAGCAAATATCCAAGGCAGGCGTGGTCCGTAACAATAAATCCAAACAGGGAGAAATACAAGGAAACAAGGAACACGAATGGTTACACGAAGGGAGAAAACTCAGGACACATCCAACATTTATGAGTGTCTAAACAGGAAATAAACGGGACTTTTATACAGACATGCTAACAAGGCTAAGGGGAGGAGCGAGTTAGTGGTCAAGGCAACAGACAAGGTGGGTGGAGAAACACTATGACAACGAATGAGATGGGAGGTGACAAGAGTTCATTGACAGGAGTCCATGAATGAAAACAGACACAAAACATACACATAGTTTGCTGGGCGCTAGAGTGCCATCCAGAGAGCTGGCACATCCAGCTGATCATCACAGATACCTTCTGATGGTCATTTATGCTGATTTTTTGCTTTAACCAATAAAGCGGAAGAGAGTCAGTTCACATACGGCTTGGATTTAGGTGCTACAGAGATCTGCCTGACACAAATTATGATATCAAATGATGACCTGGCTTGTTTTGTTTGTTTGTTTTGTGAAAGATAAATGGGGTTTAATTTTTGTCCCAGCATGTAATGTTTTGTGAAAGGGGAATGCCATTTACATTCTGCATGTTTTGTTCTGTTTTCTGAGTTTTAAGGCTAATGCCATGACCAATCAGTTACAAAAAGAAACACTGAAAAACCTGTGCTAATTGAATGAAGAATAATTCTCAATTTAAAAAAATCAATCCAAGATATTATACCATAATGTGAGATTCACAGCAGAAAATATTTTACTAGGAGTACCACAGATGCAACAAAATCCTTTGTACCTCTAAGTACAAAAACAATCCAAATTCTCCAGATTCTCCCTGCGTCAGTAAGTCTGCAAATTTCAGTCCAATGCTGTCACGTTAGCTTGCATTTTCAGGAGAAAGAAAGTCAAAATGACCAGAGCATAACATAAGGATTAAGCAAATGATCTGCAGAAGGTGCGACTTGACCGGATTGAACACATTTAGAAACGTGAATGTGCGATTTCTGTCACAGAGCTTTAAACAAACACTTTGTACCTAATCATGCTTAATAGTCAAATATTTAAACATTTATTTTGGAAGTTGCTTTTAAAATCCACTTGGCCCACTCCGATGGGGCACGTGCCTCTGTCAGCCGAAGAAAGTGTCAAACACATTTACTGTGTGCATGTGCGACCTCAGGACACTCAAAAGTCTGTGTGGGGTTTTCTGGCTTTCAGGCATCGCACTGGGTCTCCTCCTCTTACTCCTCCTCCACAGAAGCCGAGAGCTGATGAATGCTGTGCTCTATGTGTGGCCTAGGCCTGGCCTGCATTACCTGAGTGATGAATCTGTCTTCGACTGAGCGTCTCCAGCATGCCTGACCTGCTGGGAACACAGACGCGTTCTGTGCTGCCCCTTCTGTCGCAGTGGCAATTAGAAAGTTGGGCACAGGGAGTACAAGCCCTGCTCTCATGCTGTCAGGCTGCATTAGAGAGAAGTGCTGGATCCAGGGACACTAGCTCCCCTGTGGATCCGTGCGAGGTCAACACTTTACTGTACAGGACGTGCTACCCCAAAACGGCCCGGTGACTCCACAGCACTCACCTCACACAACGCTTACTGTCAGCCTCCACGCTTATTATTAGCCAAACGAATTTAGCGTGCTTAATCCTTTTTGTTGTTTTTGGCACAATCCGTCACCACACTTTATTACATTCTGTTCTCTCCGCTTTAAAAAACGTACAACTGAATTTCTTGTTTGCCACAAAATATGATATTTTTTTGCCACATAGTTTCTGTTACTTAATTTATTGTTATTCCTGATATATTAATTTTTTTTGATATACCATTTAAATAATTAAAAAGTTCAAATCTAAATCTCTCTCATCATGAAAGCCCTCATTATTTTGTCTGTGTCGAGTTCAAGCAAGCTTCCTTTTTTTTAGAATTAAATTGTAATATTATTGTGAATATTTTGATTCATTGTTTATACTGTATGTGGATCTCTTTATTTTTTATCTGCTTTTGATAAAAAAAAACAAAAAAAAAACAACATATTGTATTTTATCATTTAAATTTATTTAGATAACATTCAGTTAGAATTGTACTCTTAATTCGGTCAGCATGGCTTGTATATATGGGTATACATTATTTGGTGGTGATATAAAAACAAAAAAAAATAATTAATTAATAATTTTTTTATTTAGCCTATTAATTTATTTCCAGTTAAAGCTATCCTGTCTTGATTCATTCATTCATTCACAAGTGGTTTTGTTTTTAATTGGAATACATTTTATTTTATCAGATGTTGATATGAAAATATTGTATTTTATACAAATTTCATATCAATTTGGTTTTGTCTTACTATTTTTTTATTTACTTTAATTTTAAATCAGCATGTCTATCTATCTATGTATCGATCTTTCTATAATCTGATGGTGTTATGAAAGAAAACATTTTTTTATGACCTTAAATATTTATTTATTTAGAAAATCATATTAAAGGCATCATGTATACATATACATATGACTATAGTCTCAATTAATTAATTCACTTAAGTGGATTGGTTTATAGTATATATAGTGTGGCAGGAAGTCCAGCAGGAGATCAGCGTCGCTCTGGCAAATTTTCAACAGCACCTGGTCAGTGGTCAGTGTGGGCCAATTGGTCACGGCCACACAGATATATGTGACCCTGGACAACAAAACCAGTCGTAAGTGTTGATTTTCCAAATTAAGATTTATACATGATCTGAAAGCTGAATAAATATGCTTCCCATTGATTTATGATTTGGATGGATAGGGCAATGTTTGACCGAGATACAACTATATGTAAATCTGGAATCTGAGGGTACTGAAAAATCGAAATGCTGAGAAAATAAAATTAAGTACAAATGATGATTTTATCAATGCATATTACTAATCAAAAATTAAGTTTCAATATATTTTGGGTAAGAAATTGACTAAAGACTTTCATGGAACATGATCTTTACTTACTATCCAGGGTCACACATAAGAGAAGCTAGAATGCTGGAAGAGTGAGACTCATCTCCAATGCTGTGTGTTTACTCACTTGATCTTTGACTTGAAGTCACTGAGAAGCACTGGACCACCGGACACTGCGAACTGGAAGAAACAAAGGGGCACGACAGCACTTACTGCACCCATCCACCAGTCTTGCCTTGTCGCATTGTCCTTCACCAAGTTCACAGTGGTGGAGAATGCAGGCAGTTTATACTGGGGTAGAAACACCGACAGGCAAGACAATCACTTTGTTTACTCTGCCATCTTCCCCCCAGTCACTCACTTCCACTTCCTTTTCACAGCCTTGCCGAGCATCATAAAAGAGTGGACGAACAAATTCCCGAGCTCTGTCTCGCTGCCGAACAAACCACCCCGCTGCCTGACCCAAGAGCAGCCATGAGCCATCTAGTACCCAAACTCACTGCCGATGATGATGTGGAATCATACATCAAACTGTTTGAAACCGTTGCGACTACCGAAGGTTGGCCAAGGGAAGCCTGGGCGTCAGTGCTGGTGCCCCTTCTGTTGGGCGAGGCGCAACAGTCTTATTTCTCTTTGCAATCCACCGCCATCCAGAATTACAATGAGCGAAAGAGAGAGATACTTTCCAGCTTGGGGCTTTCTTCGACCGCCGCCTGGCAGCTCTTCCATGACGCCCATGCCGCCGACTTGATGAGGCTCGTGGAGCATTGGCTGCTGACCCTGGGTCAGGTGGCTGAGTGAGTGATGGTGGACAAGATGCTACGGACCCTCCCTCGCTCAATGTGGCAGGCGGCCGGCATAAGGGAACGAAGACCCTCACAGAGCTTGTGGACGCCATCAAACAGCCCCCGTGATAAACCCATGCCAACTGATCAAGAGCAAGGAGGTCCAATCAGCCCCTTACCCTTTCCCACATTTCATAGTCCAAAACGGCCTGCTGTACTGTGTCGCCCAGCGGAGGGGGGAGGAAAAACAACTGCTTGTAGTGCCCAAGAGCAAGACCGAAACTGTGCTGGAGCTGTAACACTCCCACCTGCTGGCAGGCCAACTCGGAGCCCAGAACACTGTTCAGCAGATTCGGGACCATTTTCACTGGCCTGGAGGCCGAGGTGAAGAGGTTCTGCCAGGCCTGCCCCATCTGCCAGCGGACATCACCCAGGAAACCTCCCCCCTGCCTGCTCATTCCACTGCCGATCCGCCAAGTGGCTATTCAACCCTGTTGGACTGCCGTTAGAGATCCTGACCAGCCAGGGAATGCGGTTCATGTCCCGGCTAATGGCTGACCTCTTCTGGCTGCTGAAACTAAAGCAGATTCGAACATAGGTCTATCATCCCCAGACAGATGGCCTCGTCGAGAGGTTCTACCAAACTCAGATAAAGAAGATGTTCCGGCGGGTGGCGTCTGAAGACAAGCAGGATTGGGACCAGCTCATTCCGTACATCCTCTTCAGCATCCCGGAGGTACCCAAGGCCTCCACCAGCTTCACTCCTTTTGAGCTGCTTTTTGTATGCCAACCTCGAGGCCATTAGTCTGTGAGCACTTTATGAAAGGCCAACAGGCCCAGAAACGCATCTACAATCAGGCGTTCCAATTGAGGGAGTTCCAGCCTGAAGATAAAGTGATGGTCCTGGTCCCCAACTTGGCATACCCGGTCAATTACAGGGTCTGGCAGCCCAGAAGACGGAGCTGAGGCAACTGGTCGGTCAGTTCCAGGATGTGTTCTTGGAAACCCCTGGCCAAATCACCATCCTACACCACGATAAGTTAAACCGTTAAAAGTACTAATATTAGTTTTCTGTGGATTCATTGTACAAGCACAAAAACTAGCACACAACAGAAGACGAAGATTGACATGATCATATCTATTTCATATCATATGGCTGCAGCACTTTTGCAACCAGAGAAAAAAAAATAAGATAAATAAGACTATACAAGAAATATATAGCTATTTTACCTATTTTTCAACAGAGACCCAATTAATATCAACCATGGCAACCTCCATAAAACTAAAAGTCTTTTCAATTTCTGACATGACAGGAGTCCAATCGAGGCGCAAGTTTTTTCATCAAACCTTTATGAACCGACAGCAGCATTGCAACATTTAAAAAATACATTTGTATATAGGCTATTTTAACAATGCAGCAAACCTTTTAAAATAATTAGCTAAAACACTTTAATAAATTGATAAATAAACAAAATTACTTTTTAAACCGTACAAATGATTGTTATTAATCAGTCAAAATTTATATTGGTCGGTTAACGGTTAAACGGTTAAACTGAAGATCCATAGTTTGAAGCCATCCCGTAATCTCAATTAATTCATTATCTATTGAAGCTTTGTTTATAATAATTATTTTGCATAAATAATTTTATTATCAACTGGTGATATGAACAGGTGAGCACCTGAACACAATGGACATACTGAATCTGATGAACACATTAAAGCAAAAACATTCCCTGATACATAAACAGTGTTGTTGTTTTTCCCTTTGTCCAACTACAATTTTACCCTGCAGCTAACACGACACAACAAAGTCAAGCCTTGATGTTATGTACACAGCAAGATTTTTCATGAAGAGCATAAACAAACAACTCCGGACACCCGTGTGACCGAGGCAAGGCTGGCGTCACCCGCAGTGCTAGAACTTTGGGCAGGAACTCAAAAAAAGTGCCAAGGACTTGACGTCCACACACACAGAGAGGGTTGTGGTTAACAATACCCTGTGTGGCCCTGCAGGGCAGCTAGGGACCCAAATCAGAGACGTGCTCAAAGTCCAGTGCTCTCTCCAAGCCTGCTTTTGTCTCCTTATGAATAATCTAGTGAAATGTGGTAATCAAACCTTCTAGGCAAACCCAGTCACAATGCTCATCATTTACCCCCATTAGCAATGCCGTTACCTCATTTCTTGGTTAACTCAAATTGCATGGAAACAAGTCAGCGTGTAAGTGGCCTGCCAGCAGTCTGGACTAGGTCTACAGTGGTACATTATGACGGGGCAATTACTGTTGGATAGGTGGACTTTGCCATTGTACCGCTTCTGCGCGGTCCGTGTGGCACTGGGAAGCGCAAACAGAGGATGATGAGGTCATTATTGTGCAAAACCCACATTTATTGGATATGACATCAACAGCAACACAATACTCTGCGTTCACACACAAAACCACACACACATAAACAAACACACGTACAATCAATCAGTCTGCACAAGAGCGCTTACTGGCAATTCATAAAACTCGCGCTGTGCCATAGGCTTTGCCAACCTCATTTTTCCAACTGTCTTCACGCTGGCTTGTATAACAAACACACACTTAAACCATGATCATGTGGTTTAAGTGTCACTACTAAGATAAAGGAGAAATGCTTCCTCCCTTCAGCATACTTCTGTGGAAATAATATACTTTTTTGGACAGTTAACTGCATGTTATTTGCAATTAAATTAAAATGTATGTATACATTTTTTTTTATATACTTAATGTCATGTATTATCTATTGATGTGATATGTATTTGAATATATTCATTATTACAAATCTGTAATGATTGTGTGGTACTTTAGTCCTTTTTAAAAATTAATCTACAGTAAAACATTTCATTTGTCCTTTTTACAAAGTAGAATTTTGTGGGCTTTTGTAGAGTGTACTAAAATGGGTTAAATATGGTCATAAGTGTACTGAAATATACATGTGTGTATACACACATCCCTTAAATTTTTCACTCTTTGTTATATTGCAGCCATTTGCTAAATCATTCATTTTAAACAAATGTTCTTTTCCTCATTAATGTACACACAGCACCCCATATTGACAGAAAAACACAGAATTGTTGACATTTTTACAGATTTATTACAAAAGGAAAACTGAAATATCACATGGTCCTAAGCATTGCTCAGTATTTAGAAGAAGCACCCTTTTGATCGAATACAGCCATGAGTCTTTTTGGGAAAGGTGCAACAAGTTACCCTTTCAGTCGAATCATTCGACGTTACAGATGGGAACTCGCCAGAGAGACCAATTTTGAGCTTTTACTAAAGACCAATGAATATTGGCGTGTACTGATTGCGCTACAGGTGTGCTTCATCACTGCGTGAGTATAAGAAGGCACACGCACAGTGCACCTGCAGACTTTCGCTTCAGAGCCGTTGCTTTGAAGTTTGGTGTTGGTGATCCCCTGCTTTCCTGATGGAGTTTTCGGTGGTGGAGATCGGTTTTATCCAGCAAAGAAGTTCCCGCATTCCTGCTCTCTCGACTGTGCCAGCCATCACCTTATCCAGTGAGCAAAGACCCCTGAGTGCACGGAGTTGCCGCGTTGGGTCTCCCTGGGCGACCAGGAAAAGAGTAAAATTTCTGATACGGTTGGTGAAACGTTCTGTAACGGGATGTCGAATCGATTGTACGTTTCTGGGTGTGGAAGTTTCCTCACCTCGTCGGACGGACACGAGCGCTGTCTGTCGTGCCTGGGCCGCGAGCACGCTCAGTCAGCGTTTGTGGATGGTCAATGCGTTCATTGGGTACGGATGACCATGGCTACGTTGAGGTCACGCCTCTTACTCGAGGCGAGGCTCCCCTCGTGCTCTTCCCATGGTAAGGAGCTGGACCGGAGCAGGTTCACGTCTGCCACGTCGAGACGCCTGGGGGACATCCAGGTGACCCTCCAGACTGCCTCGGCCGGGGCCAGAAACACTCGGAGGGGCGGGAAGCGCTCCTGAGACAGGCAGCCCGGAGGTGTTGAGATCTATTCTTCGGTGGACGTCGAGACAATCTCCGTCCCCACTCCTGGAGGAGAGCCAGGAGATTCTGTGGATTCAGCTGCCCTCAGCCCACAGGTCGGCGGTACCCACATTTTCACAGAAAGAGCAAATTCTCACACCTCCGGGCCCAGTGTCCGGAGGTCTCCATCTAACACAAACCCTTTTGTCTTCACAGATGCTGACCCAGGACGCTGTGTCGCCAGCGTGGGAGCCAGGGAGACAGGTAAGCGCTGCTCAATGCGGCCAGACTCTCAGTCCCTGTCCCCGTCCCACTATGGGCTGCCCCACTACTGGCACGGCGGTCAACGCTCCCTTGATACCCCTGTTGACGCGGCTCCGAGCCTGGAGAGCGCTCCCGAGCCCCTCGCAGTGATTGATTCGGACGGTACGCCTCGGCTATGCGATTCAGTTCGCCAGGCGCCCGCCCCGTTACCGCGGCATTCGCTCTACTTCGGTGCGTTTAGAGAGCCAAGCTGTCGTGCTGCGCGCGGAGATTGCTGTCCTACTGGCGAAGGACGCAATCGAGCCTGTCCCACCTGCCGAGATGAGTTCGGGGTTTTACAGCCCTTACTTCATAGTACCCAAAAAGAGTGGTGGGTTGAGACCGATCCTGGATCTCAGAGCGCTGAATCTCATATCAGTATCGCGTCTAACCCTTTGGCCTGTCCCTGTCTCCCCGAGTCTTTACGAAGCTTGCGGAGGGTGCCCTCTCCCCGCTATGGCAGATGGGCATTCGCATCCTCAACCAGAGGTGTGGACTCGAGTCATGTGACTTGGACTCGAGTCAATATAAAAAGACTTGCAACTCGACTTGGACTTGACATAAATAACTTGGACTTGCGCCTATTGACTTGTAAAGACTTGCTACTTCCCATAAAAAGCCCAAAGATAAAAAGCATGTTGACAC
>JAUMHQ010000071.1:16655941-16671119 GCA_032361165.1 Enteromius paludinosus
TCTTTAACCAATCAGATGTGACCTCGCCATTTCAACCAATCATAACCCGGCAGGAGCGCAGACTAAATCCTGTTTACGTGAAATAAACCTGCTCCCGAGCAGGTTCAAGTTCACGGAGCTGTTGCTATGACAGCAAGTCCCGGATGAGCGTCGAAGAACCGAACGATCCAAGATCATGCCAAATCGTCAACAATCAAATCCAGCTAACTTAGTTAGCGAGGTACGAAGAACGAGCCCCAGCCCTCCGGGTCTGAGTTTGGACAGCCCTGCTATAGAGCATGCCTTTTATCCGCTAAAGAGGAGACTGAAGGGGGTAACCCCCCAAAACAAACAACAACTGAAAGCCTGGAGAACATAACAAAAGAAGAATGCAAATTAGGTGATATCAGTGGGTCACAGGCTTGATGCAGTTATTGAAAGCAAAGGATTTGCAACTAAATATGAAAGCTTATTTACTTTAATCTGTTAATTTAATCTGTTTCAATACTTTTGCTCACATGAAAAAATGGGTGGGTTCAAACAAAAGGTGATATCTTCTAAGTTGTGTGTCAGATCCAGATGTAAACACCTGGAAAAAAAAGCCGGCATGTAAATCTCTCGTCTGAAAATCATCATCTTTTGATGTCAAACCCAAATGTTTTCAGTCTACAGCACAAATAAAGGAATTGGCTTCACTGGCAATACTTTTGTAGTGGAACACTGTAGCTGCATAATTGCTATGTGCTGTGTCTTTTTTTTATAGGGGCCTCATCTGATACTTTTGGATTCCCGCCAAGAGATAAGGCAAATAAAATTGTGAGTTTGGTACAGTTTTAACATTTTATGCATTTCATTTTCATTATCATGACCTACCTTGTTTTGTATGGCTATGTCAGTCCAGATCCCGAATTAAACAGGATGTATTAAGGACAATCAAGAGAATGGTGGAGGAGAACAGGGTCATCAGAGAGCGGTTACTCACCTTGAGGCAGCAGAGCAGAAGCAAATGAGGTTTGTCAGGTAAAAAGATAGTTCCCCCCCAAAATAGAACATTCTGTCATAATTTGTTCACCTCTTATAATACGCCATGCCCAATCCTGCCTCTCGAAGGGTTTTAGTGTTTAGCCTCAACCAGCTCCAACGCACTTGCTTGGAAGTTTCTACTGAGTCTTAACTCCATGATCACTTTTGGTTCAGGTGTATGTAATTAAAGTTTAAGGTAAAAGTTGAAGGATGGTGGCCTTTTAGGAATAGGTTTGGCCATGTTATTATGGTGTTAGGAACAGACTGAATTTTTAAATAAGGACATATGTTTTTACTTTTATAGGTACTATAATGCAAAGTCTTTCAATTGAACTGATTTTCATTTTGCTGCCTAATTCTTTTTTTCATTTCAGTTTCAGGTGGTACCACGAATGTTCTCATGCCCCAATGCTGTTTATTATATGCCTCCATATGTGTTGTTATTATAAGAATCCTAAACCTAAATTCTTAAGGCTTGAAAGAAATGAACGGAGGACATGAGCATGACTTACAGAAGACCACTAGATGGTGATATTTCCAAAATTAAGAGCACCTACATAAAGTGCAGCAGGGATCTTACTTCCACTCTCCATTTAAATGAAACTACGTTGTTTTTGTTCATACCTTCTTGATATTTATAAAAAAAGAATGGCCTTCTAATGTGTCTACTGTTTTGTCCAAGCTGTGGTGTTACTTTCTATTGACAGATTGTATTATTTATATATTTATTTATTGTGTATATATTTATTTATTCTAGAGGTTTTTGAAAACAACAAAATGTATTAGATAACGGTTTGTCCTGTGACAAAGGATCATTAAAACATCGAATGACCATCACTGATTACATTTCTTATTTCTTTTCTGTCTATTCTATTATCACTCATACTAGATGTTTCAGAAAGCAATAGACATACTTAGAATTCACTGAAGACAGTTGTCAGAAACTGTTTTGCCCACAACATAATTGCATTACATTCCCAGTGTCAAAAGAGCTCAACATCTTGCTTGTGCAGGTTGTGGTTCTGTGGCAGAAATCATCAAATAGAAAAGCTATTGTTGAGAACATGACCTCAGACACTTAAATTGAGATAGATTAATCATGTTGTCAAGTCAAGTCGGTATAATGAAGCAATAAACCCGAGGCTTGATTACAGACAGTGCTTATAGTTTAGGCCCCTCTCCTGGGCGCCTGTGATGATTATGTGTTTTCCTCAAGCATCAGATAAATGGCAGTGGGTAGATCTCTAAGATTAAGTGCAGGTTAAATGCAACTACTGTAAATGTTTGTTGTAGATTAGGGTAAATTATAGAACTCGAGTAAGAAAAGGAATAGTTGCTTGGGGATGTTTAGATCTGACTGTAACCAGCTAAACACGTATTTCGCAATCGATTATATAGCCCTTGCAACGTGTCTCACAACGAATCAACAATACATAGATAGGAGCATGTAAAAGCCATAAACTGTTAAACTTCTAAAGAAAGTGGAAAGTCCAGAACAATGAGCTGCAACTGCGTGACATTCAGGCTTTACACATTTGATACGGATTCCAACACTGAATTAAGCTGTAATTATTTTCACCGCCAGGCTCATTTAGGTTCATGTGTTGAAACATGCTAAACAAGTGGAGCCACACCTTCTTTTTTGCACTGTTATGAGTCCTCAGCCACAAGCAGGGGTTGCTTAATGTAATTTTTATAATGATGTGAGGATAAACAGGGAAAACACAAATTATCTCTCACAGGATAAGATAGCAATATTAGACCACACCGCATCAATGCACACAATTTCCAGACACAGTATGACAATTACAACTCTTTGACGCACACACGTATCCACTATACCACTCTTAAAAATAACGGTGCTTCACAATGCCATAGTAGTAGCTTTTTTGTCTAAATGGTTCCTTTGTGGCAAAAAAGGTTCTTCATATTATAAATAAAGTAAGAAGAGATGGTCCTCTAAAAGAACCTTTGACTGAATGGTTCTTATCAAAACCAAAAATGGTATGGCCTCTTCTTTTAAACCACTTAAGAGTTAACGTTCAGTGTTAATGTTAAGAAATGTTCTGTTATTGAGTTTATTTGAATCATGTATTGAGTTTTGTTGTGCTTTGTTGGGTTTTAGGGTTAAATGAAATATCTGTAAACTTAATGGATAATATCCAGCACCCCTTGTGTTTTTGTTTCACTTTTCTCAGTTTATTTTCATACCTGTAATAAATCAATGAATGTATTCCTTGGGCAGTAGATATACTGGATCTTCTGTGACCGGCCTTGCTTTATGTGTCCTTTGAATTTAGCTTCAAAGGGCTGATTGAACTTCAGTACAATACAGTTTTTCATTTTGGCTGGTTGTATTTTCTTTTCTCCTGTCTACTTCACCATAAAGCTATCATTCTTTTCATTTGGTCTTCGGCATTCAGATTAAATGACACATCGTGTCATAATTAGCTCCAGTAGACAGATGTAATCTCTTCAGTTCTCTGTTTTCCGCTCTCAACTTTGCACTGGCTTGATGTGGTTGGATGCACACAAAGCAGCACAAAGACAATGAAAGTGACTCAGCTTTACGCATCCACACACACCTTATGCGACTAGTTACATTTGCTCATCTTTTCCCTCGCAGCTTATTTCCACAACATCCATAATTAATGAAATATCACCCTGTGAACAGCTGGAATTATTTCTGAGGCTAAAAAAGCTCTCGGTTATTGGCTCATGGGAGGAGTTATGTAGTTGCTTCTGAAACAACTGACTGCTGAAACTGTACAGACCTGTATATTTATTGCACAAATTCAGCACCATTTGAAAAACTGAGACTGATAATTTTGCAAGTTACTAAACATTGTTGATGCACAACTTTGAAATCCTATGTCTTCATCATATCCAGTGACCTAATTATTAATATTCAAAGTGTGGTCAAAACCTTAAAAAAACGTAGTCCGTGTAATGTCGTGTTTAATTAATGTTTGTTCATGGAATGTATGGGATTCCCAAGCTTTTGACATTTTCATGATTTCACTAATTATTAGCTTTATTAGCACCTATCTTTGTCATGAAGCGTTCAAAATGTCAAAAATCAATCTAAAAGTATACCAAAAAGTAGTAGATCTACCCAGAACAGCTGGTCTTAGCCATCGTTTGGTGTGAAAAAGCCCACCACGGCCAAATTCTCGATTGTGAATGATATACAGCAACATTTTAAGACTGAGCACAGACAATAAGGCTTCATTTAATAGATGTGACCCTGGCTGACGGCGATCTCATTAACCAGTGCTTTACGGCTTTTAATTCACAATGTGACAGAGAGCAATAAAACGCCCTTGTACCTCCTGAATTATAAAACATGCAGTAAAAAAAGTCCTTGGTAAAGGCAACCACAAGGGTTCAGTTGCTTGTGTGAAGAAAAACAACAAATCCATAAAGAATTCCTCCAAATCTGATGCTTAGAAGCCACCCCGAAATGATTCTCAAGGAAATTATCTTGCTTTTCCCAGAAATGGTTTTGTCATCTTAACTGCCAGCGCACAGGTAATTGCATATTGCCATGAGGAAATAGAATAGTGTCAGGAAGAAGCCTTCAAGCTCTTTACATTGTGCAAGAGCTGATGAGGGTGTAATAAGAAGCTGGATCCATATAGCCAAGAGGGACACAGACAGGCAGTCCAGCTGTGTCAGAAACATTAGGCTCACTGTGCATGTTTCATTTCGTATGAGAACTACTCACACTCAACAGCACTTTCAAGTTCAGTCACAGTATAGTGGCTCCCTTCTTGACTGGCATTATTCATCGCATGGGGTCTATTGGAAAAAGATATCAAACAAACACTATCCAGGTGCAGTTGTGCTGAATGGCAGTCTTGCCAGCCATGTGAAGAGCCTCATCTGGTGCGTTTTTTACGTAATCTGAAAAATGGGGTCAAGTTTGATATTGTACTGCATTTATGAACTGAATGTTCCCGTAGTGCAGCTCAACCCTAAAAGTGGGGTTGTCTGCCGCCATCAAATACTTGGCCTCTAGGGACACGAATTGCGCATAATGGTCTGCTTACATTTCGGTGTAGCTTAATGAAGAGAAATGAAGTGTTTAAAGGCAATGAACGGCGAAATTGTTGCGTGGTCCAAATTAAAATATTTCATTTTGTTTATTTACAGAATTTCAAACTGAATAATGTAATTGTTACTCTTGGCTTTTTTAAAGAAATAACTTGTGGTGGTTAAACACAAATTTGCTGAGGTGCAAATTATGTTTCCAAGCATTTTGAATTCAGCAGTCTAGCATAAAATTTGCCTTCAATGGTTTAATTAGTACAACCAACAGGATTACTTTTGTGTTTATGAAATATATATTTCATACACGATAAAAAAAAACAAACAACAACAACAACAAGCAAAAACTAGCCTTTATATGCATACATACCAAATAAAATGTGTAAACAGTAGCGCTCAATGAAATGTATTTGTATGAAATATTTTTTTGAAAACCAACAAAATGTATTGCAGGGCCAAGAAAATATATTGCTAGAGAATATATTTACACATATTTATTTAATATTTTAAAGCTAATTTTAGCAAATATATATTTTGCCCAATTTGAAATATGCATAATACAGTATATAGTTTATTTGCAAAAACTATATTTCTTTAATATTTTTTATTTAATAATATAAATTTTTAATATTTTTTTTGTTAATATTTAGATTTAATATATTTTATCAAATGTAAAAAAAAAAATGTTTTTTTAATGTTATATTTTCATTTTTTGTGTGTTTTTTAAAGCTATTTTTTAACCTAGTCAGAATAACTCGACTGCAGTTCAATTAATGCACAATGAAAGAACATGATTTTTGATCATTGTTAAAAGTTGTCTGTTTATACAAATCAACTCTTTGTATTAGAAAACATATATTTTTACTGTATACCTTAATGAGTATGACATTTTCTAAATCCATCATCACTCAAAATGATGAAACGATGTTGTTCTCTGTGATACTGGCCCAACATATCCATGTTGAATTACGATCCAAAGCAAGCAACAGAAATCATGGCTAAAGTGCTCATATGCTACATTATCCTATGAATTCTCTAAAATAATACATAGCTTTGTTATTCCTCATTTCTCCTAGTTTGTTTATGGTCTTGCTTGGTCTCTTGTTTGCCCTCAAAAGCAATCTGGGCCAAACAATTAAAAAAGCAAATGTAAACAAGAACCGATCGGTGTGAGCGCTAGACGTTGAAACTTACATCACATTTAACATTTATTTGGCAAGCTAGCTGTTTGTGTCATGCTTTTTAGTCCATGACATGTTTGTACACAAAAGTGATTAAAACCAAACTGTGTTTGCATTGCTTTCAAATTAAAAACACAGCAATGCCAGTGCATGTCAGTTCTTATTAACAGCACTGATTTCTTTTTTAACAGAAAACTGCATCTTTATATAATTAGGTCTTGCACTTTAATCAAATCATAGTCATCCAATATCTGAACGGCTTGCCTTCCCATGCTCTCTGTACAATCATTCCTTGTAACAATCTGCCTTGTCTAGAGCGCCACAGGCCACAGCAGCCAAATCCTTGACAAGGATTATCTGCTAAAACTTCCCTCCAGTGTTGACCCTGTATATAGAGTTTGCATTGCGTATTATGTGACAGTATTGGCAGAAGTGAACTTCCTGACGTTTTCTCTTTTTCCACTAATGAGCACAATACGCTGGTCTCGCTGATTTTTTTTCCTCAACCTAATTCTCTAGTTTAACAATCTAAACGACTTTAAAGACGCCACAAAGCAACACAAATTACCTTGATTTCTAACCTCAGGAGCGCACCCTAATCACTGCTATTACTGAGGGGAATATGTAAAGGTGAATGCTAAAATGATTCCCAAAGCATTTAAGTATAGAACGCAAGTGATGCGAACACAGTGATTCATAAAGCTTAATGAAGCCGTAAGCCGAGGCCTTTGCCACAGAATTAAGCCTGTCACGATTACAGAGTATGACTCCTCTGGAGAGCTGTAATAATGGTGCAGGAGCCCAGACTTGGTGGAGACACTTAAGTGTTAGTTTTGACAGGACTGACTTGTACTTCTGCATTCTCTAGGAATCAAATAATTACCACAGTGCAATGCAAATCCTGCAGTGCATGGGAAAAAGGTTTTGTGTTGCGTAGCATTTGTTTAGAAATCTCATAAATCATATAAATCTCACAGAGAAGCCTGGTTTGTGCAAAGAGCGTTATGTTAAATGCACATTTCGTTTACTAACAAAAACTTTCCATCGGTTTTAATTTAAGTGCATTAGTTCACAGCCTTTAAATTGACAGACTCGGGCTATATGAGTGGGCGCCATACACCTTCGGAAGGGTAGCAATTTTCCAGTATTACGGTTAAATCCTGGTAAAAAAGAACCGGATTCCAGGAGCCTAATTACAAGGTGTTAATAGCAACAACAATATAATTACTGTAATTTACACACCAGCCTGAAACCTTTATACCCCTCCAAATGAATGTCACAAATGTTATCATATTTCATGTTTGTTTTGCATTTTGATAAGTTGCTATTTTACTAAATGTAAAGAAAAACCACTACTACTCGAGTCAGTTTGTTTTCAGCCTATAAAGGTGTTTTTTAAAAAAGTTACTGTACACAAAAAGCCAGTATATCAAGTTACTACATTTGAGCATCTTAAATGAACAAATTACTGATGTGAGGGCAATTTGAAGAAGAACTTCAAGCCTAATTTTAGCTTATATATTTCCCCACTAAACACCACATTATGCTCTAAATATAACCTCTTTATTCGAGAAGAGTATCATTTAAGGGCTCGCAGATCTCCTGATGATGCAAACCCTACAAACACTCATTCTGACTGTGTCCAAAAAGCTCTCTAAGTAGGCGTCTCTCTAGGGTTTGAGACGCAGCCTCTCAGTGAACGATGATTGGTTCAAACTTCGGATAGTCTTGTAACTTCTGTCAAGTTATTGTTAGTCAGTCATGTAAAAAGTTAAGCAACGGAGAGCGCGCGCGGCTGCAGGTTCTTTCTCGAGTTTCCATGTGGAATATAGCTGTAGGTATTTTCCCCCCGGAATGATTTCAGCTAATTATAAAGGTAAAACTTCATCCGATGAAGAAGATGATGGTCAGGGTTCGAGGTCATCACCGCCGGAGCGTTCAGTTCAGACGCAAAGTCTGTCGTTCAGCGTCGAAGCTCTCATGTCGAAGAAAGGACGGAGCGAATCAACTTCACAGATGCCCAGTATAATAACCCCGGATGATCGATCAGTGATTTATTCAGAGGCAGTGGATTTGCCCAAACGCTGTGAATCTGTCAAAGAGGACTCCTGGATCAATAAACCCAGATTATCACCGCGTATGTTACCATATAGCTTACTAATATGAAGCTTAAATAATATGTTTGAATGATATTACACGGTATTAGATGTTACATAATATTGCCTTTTGTAGCCTTCCTCAGAACTGACTTTTCTGAGACATTGTTGCAATCAACTGGTGTCAGTTTTTTTTTAGTGAGTGATTTTAGCAGAATAGCAGTTATTTATTTTAAATTGTTTAAACATGAAATCTTCTTTTCATTTAATTAAGATTTTTATTTAAATTATGATTTTATCAGGCTCCTAAAGCTGGTAGCCTGAATACATTTATACAATTGAGGCACTCTGTACATGGCTAATCTTTTGTTTGCCATTAAAGTGAAATTATTGATCCTAAACATATATAAGGAGCCTGATTAATATGCTACTAATGTGCACAGCATCATCAAGGTAAAAAATGATTATTTACTGGCATAACGAGAAAGTCTGATTTCGATATGAACTATTCAGACACAGCAGCCAGATATGACCTGGTGTGTGTGCTTTATGAGTGTTGAAGCAAATTAGTCATCTGCTCGAGTTGTTCATTTCTAAAAAAAACTAATTTGCGAGCTAATTTATGAACTACTTTTACAGGGCCGCAGAGTCCAGCGACATGCACCCTCCGAAAGCACAAGACGAACCGCAAACCCCGAACCCCTTTCACAACCACCCAGCTCTTGGCCCTGGAGCGGAAGTTTCGTCAGAAGCAATACCTGTCTATCGCAGAGCGCGCCGAATTCTCCAGCTCTCTCAGCCTGACCGAGACCCAGGTGAAGATCTGGTTCCAGAACCGAAGAGCGAAGGCCAAGCGGCTGCAGGAGGCAGAGCTGGAGAGGCTCAAGATGAGCAGCAAACCACTCTTACATCCCAGCCTCGCTCTGCCGTTTCCGCTCTGTACCCAGACCCAGACAGCAGCTCTCTTGTGCGGACAGTCTTTCCCCTTCAGCAGACATATGCTGCCCTTTGCACCTGTAGGAATATACTCCACACCGCTGGGTTACAGTATGTGTCCTCTCTCCAAAGACGGCTTCTCTGTGGAGCCAGTCTAGAGGATCTATTGCATCACATTTAACTATTCGGGGAAAAAACTTCTGGTTTGTCTGCTGGACTGCTGGATTTTTATGTTTGATAGGATGTTATAAAATTATATGTATTGCCTTCACTTTCATTTTTGAATGTGACATTACACTCTTAAAAATTAAGGATCCAAAAATAGTTTTTTGAAGCATTTTGGGTTCACCAAAGAACCTTCAAGTGACCAGTTTTTAATGGAACCAAGTGTTCCAAGTTCCATGGATCTTAAAGGTTCTTCAGAGAACCAAAGATTCCAGTGAAAAAATCTTTAAGAGTGTAATCTATTTTTGGAAACCAGAAAGAATGAAATATTTGCTGATTTTTTTAAAGTGTCACAAAATGTTATGCCTTTCTTCTCTAACTTCCAGGGCATTTTAGGAGATTATATTACCCAACATTTTGCATTAAAATGTTGATTTTTGTCACACTGAAGAAAATGTCAAAGTATATATATATATATATATATATTTCTTTTTTACCAAATAAAATTAGAATAAAGTATATTTGTATGACAAATCCTAATTTGAATGTGTTTATGTCTAGAAAAATTAACCTAATAAAGCCAATTCACACTATTAATTATGACCTTTATCTTAATAAACTTATAATTTGCTGCTTATTAATGGTTGGTCACATAGAAAATATGTGCTAATAAGTAGAGTTAACAGCCCCTATGCATAGTTAACAGTGAGAACTAGTTCTTAAAATAAAGTGTTACCAATAATACATATATTTTACTCTTTGTATTTACATTTAAGCTTTTTAATAGCTTGTAAATCACTTTAATGGCTTTAGATTAGGTGGACTTAACAGCTAAGTATAAAATAAGTACAATACTTGGTGTGGTAATTTTGTATTATAAAAAGCTTTTGTTTCTGTTGATGTGGATACCTCAGGTGGATGGTTTGGTGGTATAGGTAGGTTAAAGGGTGGGTTAAGGTGTAAGGGATGGATCAACAGTGTAATTATGAATGTAAATACAGAAATTAATTACAGATGTAATTACATATAGGTAATTTTTTAAATATAAGTACAATGTAAATAGATGTATTTACACAATCAGTGCATTGTACCAAATAATTCATTTAAATGTAAGTACACAGTAGTTAAGGCCTCCTAATATACAGTGAGAGCAACTGAATTGAATTTTATTCATAGAATTCGCTGATTCCGAGTTACGACCTATAATGAAGGCCAGGTTGGTTTGTGTTTAATTGTAAATGATAGAGTCAAATCTAAGATTAGACCATTTTTGCTCAGATTTGTGAGGTGTGAGTGTTTCAGGGAAACTTTGGAGATCAGCACAGCCTTAAATCCGCAGGACTGCTAATGCTTTTTAAATTGAGCTGCTGAAAAGAGGCTTTTAAGCGCTCATGCTCGTAATCAGTGAAAATGTCGCCTGACCTGCGCAGCTCTTTTCATGCTGGTGGTCCCAGGAAAGTTAATTAAACGGTGTCATTACATGACGCACTAAAACACCGGGTCAGCAGCGCAAGTATTTCACTTCGTAAATCTGCAACAGAGGAATGTGTCGACCAGATGCTTTTCTAATATGATCCTAAGGGACCCGGCGTTGCATGTAATTTATGACAGATTAATTGGCTTTGCTGTACAGCTGACTTTCCATTAAATAATCTATAATCTTCTGCTGGTATAATTACATATACGTGGGGTATCTCGCCAGTAAAAATAGCCTGATATAATAGCCCCCTTCAGTCACATGCCCCTAAACTGGAGTGAATTTAACACAACTGCTTATTTTCCATAGACACCAACCGTGTCTTAGCATGTCCCTTGATAGGTCTTCTTTGTCTGCTCTACACTTTCAATTGGGATTGGACTTTGAGCCTTAACTGATCGTGAATGCCGAGCTCTACATCAACCAGACCCTTTACTAATTGTCCTTACCCTCCAAGTTTTAAATGGTGTATGCCTAAGAGCTCGGTGATAAAGAGCAAAAAGCATTACATGATTGGCTTCTCCTTCTTTTGCTCACTTAGCTGTGTCGTTGCCTGGCACTGACTGAGTGTTTCTCATTATTGAATGACCATGTTACAATTAGCAGTCATTTCACAGTCCATTTATGCTTCTTTGTTTTTAAAACAAGCTGCAACATTACTTTGATAACAGATCTTTCTGATTTTTTTTGATAACAGATCTCTTGACTGCTGGCCTGAGAGGCCAGTTTCACTCCTTCTTGGTTGAAGTTTGAAAGATCTTTGTGCCAAGTTTTTCTGACTGTTCAGGCCATTGAATGGAAAGCTTTGATCCTGAGTGACTACGACCAGGGAGGTCGACAAAGGTGTTTTTTATTATTATTATTATTCATGCAAATGTTGCACTCCAGACTACCGAGCCTGTGAGAAAATAAACCTACATAATAACCTCCCATTGACCCTAAAACTGAGCATTACTTTTGCTTGGTTAACGTTTTACAATAAGGTTTTAAGTAGGTAAATGCATTAACTAACAGTGATCGATGCATTTAATTTAATCAATGAATGTAACTACTGTTTACTGTTAGCTCAGGTCTATTAAATAATATTAACAGATGTATTGGATTACTTAAAGCTTTAGAAGTAATTTTTAATCACACTATGTATATATTGTTTGTAGCTCTTGATAAATGTAACTGTAAATGGAACAAAGCTATTTTCTTATTTCTCAACAGAAATCATGGCAGAAAACAAGGGCCCGGTTTCACAAACGGGGCTTAGCTTAAGCCAGGACTTGGCATTAGTTAAATTAAGACATTTAAGCAACTTTTATAAAAATGCCCTCTAAGAAAATATTACAGGTGTGCATCTTAATACAGAACAATGACACTGACATGTTTTAAGATATGTCAGAGCAAGATATTTTCATCCGAGACAGCTCAAACATGCAATTTAGTCTGGGACTAGCTTAAGCCTTGTCTGTGAAACTGGGGGAAAAAAAATATTACCAGAAAGATATTGCCACTAACATCTGATTGTGACCCCGGGTATATTTTATGTCACACACATAGATGTTTTTACTTCCTCAGTGTTGGATCTGAAATCTTGATGCAAAAATATAATTAAAATGCTTTCATTTATTACGATAGATAAGACAAAGTAGCTACGTGGCACATCTACAGCAGACATTGCGCAGAAAGGTAATTTCCCATATGCTATCTTAAAAGAGCTAAAATTCCTTTTGTGGACTACAAACAACTACTTTAATGACAGAAGTAAATAATCTGTGACTGAATACTGATAAAGCACAAGTTTGCTTCTTTAGATAAAAGTCGCACACAAAAAAAAAAAAAAAACGAAACAAAACAAAACAAAACAGTGGCTTCAAAACATTATTATATGTTATTATATATTATATTATTATATTATCCTTATATGCAGCTATACAGATATTTGTATTTGATAAGTCCAGATTTGTGTGATATTCACCAGATGGCATATTTCTGATTGTGAACCAGCAGTGCAAAATGTTGGTGTCTTAACTATATTTGCCCACTAGGTGTAGCAATTTCTTTGAGAATTTCTGACCCATTATATGTGTGTATTGTATAGCACTGTGTATAACCTTATGTGTCGACTGAATATCTCATGAAACTATTATATTAAAATGATTAAAATTATAATGGTTCTAATTGATCCCACAATAAGTGATACAAAGTACTCCGCCTAGTGCTGGAATGAATGTTTGAACGCTTTTCGTTGTGGCTTGTATATACAGTACATGTTTATTTTGTCTTGTATTTTTGTTACTTTTGTGGGTATGAACCTAAGAGTCTGAAATAAAGGAACGACTATGATGATATAGATATAGATATAGATATAGATAACGTGCTCAGTAAGTCAAGTGGTGCAATTACTGTGTATACAATAGAATATGAAAATAATATATAATACAAACATTACAAATAATGTAGTAATTACAACACAATCTATCTCTATATATTTTATTTGACAGCATACAGTAGATTTTTGGTAATTGTTAATTCATTTTTGGTGTTTGTTTCATTAGAGTAATAGATAAGATAAAAAGAAAAATGGAGAGACATACTGTAGTACCACTCACATCTGACCCAGGGTATATTTTTAAGTATACTCTCGTGTAGCGTTTTATCTGCTCAAGGTTGCATCTGTGAACAAATCTCCCATCCCTGTCATTTTTTATAGACGCACAATTCCAACTTCCATCTTGAGAGCAAATAATTTGTGCGCAATGTTTACACAAAATATGAGAGGTGCGTCCAAGGTGGAATAAACAGTGGTAATTGCTCAAAGCTGCACACAAGTGATTGACAAAGAGCACAATGGCTCTGATGGGGAGGAAAAGACGCCAGCCGATGCTGCTGTGCTGAGCTCCACACACCTGCCAACATAACCAGCCGCTCAGTCATCTCTCTGCTCACCAGAGCATGCAGCAAAACCAGTCTGAGAGAAGCAAACTTCAGACTTTGTGTTTTCCTCTTCACTGGGCTTCAGAGAAACACGCTTACTCAAAGCAAGAGGCTGGCTGATAAAACAGGTAGAATAATTCAATGATGCAGCCAATGCATGCGCACATAGTTCATGTGACTTTTTTTCTACTCTTTGTTCACATTAGTGTGGTAAAAACACACAGTTCAGTTTGTCCCGATGAGATTACATGTCACATTTAGATGAGGGAAGATAGATTTGCACAATGGAAATCCATCTTTCAGCTACAGCAGAGCACAAAAAGAGTCATATCTGAGCACACGGTGACTCCAGAGGCTGAAATGAAACACTCTTTTTATTTTAGATGGTGTCATTATGGGAAATCCCTTTATCTCGCTTCAAAGCCCTTGAGCAGGTGTGTTTTATGAAACAATCACTTTATTCAGCCTCTTAACGGCAGGGGAATGAGGCTGTCTGAAAGCAATCCTCCAGGAAGATCTCTCTCTCTCTAGATGTGCAGGTGCCGTCGATTCTTGGCTTTATTTGCATTTTGAGCTCATTATGATAATCATCAAACACTACTAACACAAACTCAGGTGGCCAAAGATGTTCATTTTAATATCCTTAAGGGCAGTTATTCTTAGTCGGAAGGTTTGTGAATCAAAAATGGGTCGTAGGTGTGTTCTGATAGGATTCCAGGCCGCAGGGGAAAATGAAGCTAATGCAAAATAGTAAGGGCAGTGTCTGTTTACACTGTGCAGAAAATGATCCTCGCTGGCGAACCCTGCCGTGCACTGCTCAGATGTTTTTCCCTGGGTACAAATAGCATATTACTGCTATTTATGATTTGTGTGAAGCATCTGTTTTTATATGCAATAAGGAAAACGCTATTGGTGTACGCTTTTCAAACATTTGCATAACATTATTGAAACAGAATTATGCAAAAGAAAGAAAAGTCATTAAAGTTACCCTGGGTTATGAAAAGTTCATATTTTGGTTTTGGGGCTCCCAAACAATGACGTGCATGCAAGGTTAAAAAAAACATTTTTATTTTCTTATAATACCCTTTGTTCAATGACACATTTTTAAACCCCCAACTTAATTTAAAGTAGTGTTTGTGAGTTTTTAAACGCTAGTGGTGAAGAATGAATTTGCATTTTCAATAAGACCAAGGAAAAGACTTTAAAGGTGCCATAGAATGCATTGAGAGAATATTTTAAATTGTTCTCTGATATCTACATAGAAGAAGGTATGTAGCTTAGGTAAGGGGAAAAAATGCCCAAAAACGGTTTTACAGGTCCATTTACAACCCTAGAATTTGACCCTA
>JAUMHQ010000071.1:16681599-16695380 GCA_032361165.1 Enteromius paludinosus
TCACAGTATGTTATGTCCATGTACTGAACTGTTATTATTCAACCATGCCAAGGTACATTCAGTTTTCCATTCTATGGGAAAAAAAGCGCCCAAATATTACTACCAGGCACTGTGACATTTCATCAATATTCACTGCCACTTTTTCAATTTTCAACCATTGTCAACCTAGTTTACACAGCTCTTGTCTTCTGACAACCAATTTTGCATAATCTCTATAACACAACTTGAGCACGGTTTCCTTTTTGGAGAGGAATTTACTCACTCACTCTTATAAGTCCCAGTCAGGGGCTTCTTTGGCAAAGTGGGTGCACCATTTGGGCCTGACATGTGAATGGACTGCATGGATTAGTGTGGATTAATGCAGAGTTTGCCTGATGGCTGCTGAGATTTATTTTAGCGGTACAATGTGTTACTACTCTCAACAGGCCGTACCCACCCATCTTTATTTTGTAATAAGGACGGATAACGCTGCTGCTTCCAACTAACGAAGCCAACGCTCCTCATTTAACAAGGTGGAGGTTGACTGATTAAGTGAAAACAAAGACATCACTCATCCGTGTGCTAGCATTAAGACATAAGCAGTCCCTGTAGCCTCTGACATCAAACGTGCAGATCTATCATTGGGCGTGAGGATCTGTCGACGGTTGCGACCCCTTACTTATTAAGCTGTCACAGCAATTGTATGCGAGCTATTAGAAATGCATTAATTCTGGTAATGCATACAGTAGCAGTTGTGATTCAGCCTATACATTTTAAATGAGAGGGGATAGAATTAATCTAAAGGACTGATTGAACTTCCATCATCCAGATGAGAATGTAGACATAGGTAGTCTGCGGCAAATTTCTTCAATTTCATCCACCAGTCTTTACATGTCCGTTACGGGACATTTCTCAGTGACATGGAGAAACACCGTTATGATTCTCCCCTATTTTGCCCAAAACTGACGTCGTTGGAAAGCTGTGGTAATAGACTGCTTATGCAAGTCTCTCTCTAAGGGGCCTCTTCCTGTCTCTCTGAGGTCATCTGTAACCAATTCCTTCTGAAGGCTACTACAGTGACCACAGAAGTATTTGGACACTTGGGTTACACTTAAAAATGTATGAATGTTGTGGTGTTAGATGGCAAAAGCAAGTGGAATAAAGCACAAACGCACTTTGCATAAGCAAAACGTTTCAGCTACAAAAAAGTTTCATTTGAAACAATGGATGTAGGGTTGAATTCAGTAACCTACTCTGACACTACTCGCTATCTTAACGTGCTTCTTTACACGTGTGGTTTGCTCTGTTAGGACACCTGTGTGAACTTGAGGAGAAACGACTTCACACGTCTTGACACCTGTTGATTTCGGTCAAAATGAGTCAGTCTGAGAAAAGGTCTAGCATCACCTATTCATCATTTCCAGACACTGTATTTTTTAAGATGCATTTCTAATGTGAATCGTTCACACATTTTTCAGTGTGGCCTAGTGTCCAGATGGCTGCACTTCTTCATCACAAACAATGTTAAGCTGACCGTTACATTTAGTTTGGTCCGGTGTAACCTAATATATTCGGCTTGCTTCAGTAATGTTAATGTAATGAGTGCCTGAGCATTCGATTTTTAGAGCAGCAAAACCCTATCTAATTTTATACTGTTTGAGAATTTTACTCTTGCCTTTAACAAAACTGCTATTTCTCTCTCTCTCTCTATATATAAAGAGAGAAAGAGAGAGAGAGAGAACAATGCACAAGTATGTAAGTAAACAAGAAACAACCACAGAGTGTCCTAAAAACTCTTTTGTATGCAGAAATCCTTCCTTCCCCCACGGATTCAAATTTCAAATTAAAGCACACCCTATTATGGGTTATGAAAAGTTCATATTCCAGTGATTAGTCGGTTTCATTTAAAGCAGTGTCTGTGAACCTTTAGGCTCCAAAAGCGGCACCTAATGGTGAAGAATGAATTTCATTTTCATTCAGACCAACGCGAAAAGAGCAAGTGGGTGTGCAATATGCTAATATTTCAGGTCAACATGAAATGGCTTGGGACTCGTTTTAAGGTTATGGATTTTTGAAAATGATCTTTCGTGCAGTGTGCAACACAGCTCTAAGTGAATGAAAACATCCTGCAGAGAATAAAGTTATTGTCTTTTAAAAAGTCCACTCTGAATCAGCTCTTTTGGAGCATTACTGCATTTAATAAAATTGACCAATCCCTGGGGGAGGTCCGGAAACATCGTTGAACGAATCGTTTGGGAGTCCTTCAACAAATAAGCTGAGAAGAAATGCATATTAGAAGAAAATGAAAGTGTTTTTGCCCTTGCATGCATGTCAACCTGTTATTTGTGACTCTCAAAACCACATCAACCTTTCATAGGGGCACTTTAAAAATGACTCGTTTCAGTGATTCAGAGTCGACTTTTTCTTTTGAGACACAATAACTCAGGGTGCACTTTCAGATTGAACACTTTGCAGGATACAGCTGTGTTACGCACTGCATGAAAGCTCATTTTCAAATAAATCCATATGATAGGGGCACTTTGAAAGCTGCATTCTAAAACCATTTTTAAAACCAAGCTGCTTTGAAATATTGCATGTTGTGTAACAAATTAGACTTGACTTCATTGACTTCATTCATAATAATACTTTGACTTGAAATGGATCGAATAGTTAGATGTGACCACCAGCAGTACTCTCAGTGAACTGATTTTAAGTCAAAAATAGTATTTTACTATATTTATTATTGTGTGCTTCATGTGGTAGCATCTAAATTGAATTATATTCAAGTCACCCTTATTACTAATAAATTAATCTATAAGTTACACATTAATTTAAGGGACAAATTCTGATCTTGAGGGAAGAGAGGAAAAAGAGTTAATTTAATAGTTTCACACCAGAGTGTGGTTTTCTTACTAAAGCTGGTAAATTGAATATATGTACACACCTATGGCATCCATCCATTAAGTATGCATAAGTGCACTATATAATACTAATGCTCTTCATTACACTAATTACACGGTGGCCCTACTGTTTCCTGTCGTCTGACATAGACCAAACACAACATAGCATACAGCAACAAATGACAGTGATGGCTCATGCACTGCTGTTTCTGGATCTTAAGCACAGCGTCTACTGTTAAATAACTCATCCAATATGCTTCCTGTTGTGTCTGATATGAGAGTGTTGTGTTTAAGGTAGAGTGGGAATGTCAGTTTTGAGGGCCCTGCTGTGAGAGCTTGACTCTTGCACACTCACAGAGGCTGGCGAACAAAAACAATTTGACTCCCCAGTTCCTCTGAGCTTATTATCTCTATTTATGCCAGCTTTGCACAGTGTCAGCTTGACGGTAACAAATGAAAGTTTAAGAGGTTGAGAGCTGCGGTTCCTGCCGTCTGTTATTGTTTCCTATTTGCGTTTCGAGTGCAGAATAGAGTGCTGAGGAATTATTAATCCAGAGATGTATTTTCTAGAGCATGTTCTGCATGGCTCGACAAACACAAGAATAGGACAAAACCATTTTAATTCAAGAACTTTAACACCATGATGTTCGCTTTACATGTGTACTCTCGCACGAGTTGCCAAATAAGTTAAGCATCACTTAATTCTACATCAACATTGTAATTCTACATCACTGAAACAGTGTCTCTCTCTAAACACCACAATAAATGCAGTAATAAGTAACAGCACCAAATCATGTGTGGTGAAAGCACAGAAAAACCATAAAACCGACCACATCATTTGGATTTGTCACAATTAATTACATTCAGACGTTCTGAGGTTCTCTGCGTTTCGTTTTCCACGTCATCACATGACACATTGCATCACATCCAGTGTTATTTTGTACCGGGACTGAGGATCCCGTACGCTTTCCGAACATAATGACAATCTCAACAATAACGTATCTATTACTTGATGACCGTAAACGAGCGCTCTGCCACATCTGCATTTTTATTTTACGGCCATCTGTTCTGCCTGTCGTGGTGTTTAGCTTTCACAGTTTAATAATGAATCAGAGGCTTTGAAGAGAACAAGTGCCACAGAACAATATACATGTTCATTATGGCAATAATGGGACGGCAATCTCATGATTGACCATCTGCCCTCTTGTTTTGGAAAAAAATGTGAAGTCTCATGAATAAGGCAAGACGTAAAGGAAATGTAATGAGAGTGGAGAGGATGAGATAGATATTTATCAAGCAGCGATGTATTAGATTTAGATTACACTGAATTTTATTGGAAATGACTGAGGTGGTCATTTATTCAGTGATATTTCCTATATCTGTGGAGTGATGAACACATCCTCTGCTCATTTGCAGTAAATACACTACGTTTGTTTCACCGTATTGCAATTTTGCCCAGCACTTAAACATTTCACATTAAAATGATAAATAAAAAAAAAAACATTGCAAGTCACTTGTGGATTCAATAATCTGTTCATTGTCTGTAAAAGACACTGGGAACGCACAGACCACCCTCGTGTCATTCTTTGAGGAAGTATAGCTTTTTATAGAGATTAGCCTCAGCAGGAGGGCTCTCTTCCCAAAGTCTTAATCCCCAATCCTTTTCCTCCCTGCCTTCCTTGGCAAAGGTTTGGCGTGACATTGCTTTTCAGTTCTTATTCAGGCTAGGTGTCTCCATGCTATTGCTTCCCGGACAGAGTCTTTGGCATCCCAAAAGGATGGCAAATGCTCGGCGAAAGTCGGCGTTGAAGGCATATATGATGGGGTTGAGAGACGAATTGGCCCATCCGAACCAGACAAAGACATCAAACGTTGTTGGACTGATGCAGGGGAGGCCAGCCGAGGCTTGCTTACAAAACGGCACCATACAGTTCAGGACAAAAAAGGGCAACCAGCAGCACACGAACACCCCCATTATAACCGACAGCGTTTTTAAGACTTTCGTCTCTCTTCTGAAGGACAGTTTGAAGGAGCTCTCCGAGTCCACGTTGGAGCTGCTTCCCATGCTGTCGTGACGGATCTTGGCACTCTCCGCAGCCCTTTCCAGAGCTGAGATCCTTCTGATCTGCTTGTGGGCGATCCGGTAAATCTGAGTGTATGTTACAATCATGATGGCAACGGGAATGTAGAAGCTGATGAGCGAGGATGAAATGGCGTATGTTCGGTTAAGGCTGGAGTCGCAGTTGTCCGTCAGCAGAGCCCTGCGCGATGCGTTGACCTCCGGGAAGCTTATCGGCTGAGCCTTGTGCCATTTGAGCTGCACCGGGATGAAGGAGACGAGAACGGACAGGGTCCAAGCCATGCTGATCATCACAAAGGCCACTCTGGGAGTCATCTTCCTCTCGTAGCGGAACGGGCTGGAAATGGCCCAGTAGCGGTCCACGCTAATAACGCACAGGTTCAGGATAGACGCCGTGGAGCACATGATATCGAAAGCCACCCAAATGTCGCAAAACGCACCGAAGGGCCAGAAGCCTGCAACCTCCGTCACAGCCTTCCAAGGCATGACCAGGATGGCCACCAGCAGATCTGACACGGCCAGCGAGATGACAAAAAAGTTGGTGACTTTAGAGCGCAGGTGGCGAAACTTGGTGACAGCTGCACAAACCAGCGTGTTCCCGAGTAAAGTGGAGAGGATTAGAATGGACAGAAAGCAACCAGTCAGAACCCGTGTGGAGCGGTCGCTTTCCACGAAGCCGCTGTCAATGACCGTCGTCAAGTTCAAATTCATCCCTGCCATCTAATATCTCACTGCATCATGAGAAGTAGAAGTGAAGTGCTAGAGCACATCCGTCAGACGGTCATTTTTCTCAGCAAAGTTCATATATTCCATTGCACAAAACACTGCATTCCGGTGCCGATAAAGTCCTTCAGGTTGGGTTCAGTTATACTGGCATGCCAATACAATTCTGTAGTAGCATATCAGTGAGCCTGCATCCATCGAAACAAAGTCTTTACTCACCCATCCAGAGTTTCCTTTATATATCTAGTAGAGGAGTTCTTATCAGTGCAGTGGGAAGGGTAACCTGTTCCTGCATTTCTGTGTGTTAACAAAGAGACCAAACTAACGTTAAGAGAATAAATGCATATTAAATTTTTTTTATAATCTGCAAATCAATTTAAACTCACCAGTTAGATGACATTGAAGCGCTGCTTTTTGCGTTTATCCGAATAATATTGCACTGGCTGATATCTGAACCATCTTCTTCTTCTTCAGTAAAAAAAGAAAGCGATTCGTTTGAGTAAACAGGAAGGCAAACTTGTTTCGCGAGCGTCCTCGGTGAATGACTCTAGCGCACCTTCATTCTGTCGATAGGAAGAAGGTGTTATTCCTTGGAGATGCGTTCGACGCGACGAATGCGCGTCGAGATCGGTGCGACCCGACGCCGAGTGACATGACAAACACCGAGATGCGTCGTGTCACAGCCCGAGGGGCTTGAGAAAGTACTCTTAACAGTAGGTCCGGTTTTAGAGTCTGTGCATGCTGAAAAAATAACCAGAAGAGAAAAACATTGAGTCACAGTGGAGCTCAGCGCACGTGCGCGACGCGCTCTCATGTTACGATTCTACCGCGAATGAACTTGAACGAGTCATGATCCATGCTTTTAATTAAATCTTTATTTAATCCTCAGGCTATGAATTACATGCCTGCGTTTGATTGTCGCTGTTGTACTCTTCAGTAAGCTACTGCATGAATGAATTGTTAATTCGTTCGTTCATTCACTTAAGTGCTGCAGATTTACTGCTGATGTTGAAGCCGAAATATCTGAAATAAGGACATGTGTTGTAAAACTCACATATTTGGATGGTCAGGTGCCACAATCTAAATCAAGTCAACGAGGCCACCTAATGGGCAGTCCCATACTAAACAAATGCGTTTTTTATAAGCTATCATTCTCTTATTTTTAATATTCAGTGTCACTGTGACGTTATTAAAATTCTATTTTCTGCATAGTAGGTTACTAAATGTTTGTCTAAAGGATTTTAGCAAAATTAAAAGACAACAAAGCATACTGTAATTTTCTATTGCTATATTCAGATGCATGCAAAATATTCAACTAATGAGCTTATCTGATAAAACACTGATAATAGCCAGGCTAAATCACCTAATTAGTCATTTGTTACAGTGAAATGCCTTTGTATGATTAAGCAGTGAGTCATACTGAAGACCTGAATTTATTAAGTGTGGATTATTTCTTAGAGTTATTGTTCCTAATGCAATTTTAATTGTATTATTATTGTTTAAACATGTAATGCAATTTGGATGCTAGTAGGCTGAAAAGTTTTTTTTTTCTCCGTTCTCTCATGGATGGGGTTCTGGTTCCTTTCCACTGTCACCTCTGGCTTGCTTAGTTGGGGACACCTGATTTCTAATGATTATCGTCGTCTTGACTACAGAGACCGTCTCTGTATTTAATTAATAAATAGTTTAATCTCGTCATTATACATTATCATCACTCTATTCTCCTACTTGATAATGTTCAGTGCTTTGCTACAATCTGTATTGTTAAAAGCGCTATAGAAATAAAAGTGTTTGATTGATTCATTCATTCAGTTAATTAAAATAATAAATTTAGATTTCCATACCAATTTGAAGCAAAAAATCAATAGCAAAATGCTTTTTTTATGTATAGCCTAATGATAAATTAATGTCTTCTGGGGAAAAAAATCTATATTTTCTAAAAGTGGAGTATAAACACAGGCACGAGGAGGGCATGGAAAGTAGAATAAAAAGTCCTATTCAAAGTGTTTTTATCATCTATATTTTTTTTCTGCTCTTGAAATTTGATCAAGCCTGCAATTTAGTGCATCTGTGTGAGAGAAACCTTTGTGATGATGAAGACTTCTTGTTGGTGGCTTTGATGCACAAAAGCTTTAAAATCATGAGTAGATATCAAACTGACCTCAAAGCGAGATGAATGTGTTTTATTCAACTTTTAAAAGAAGATGCACTAGATTTATAATGGCCTATAAAACTTTTTATTTCTTTGACATTTTTATGCAACAACTTGGTTCATCTTGCAGTGCTTTGAAACGACCATTAGTTGCCAAAAAAGACATATATTGTCTTCACCAATGAATATAGTTTTCCTTAAAAATAACTTTTTTCCTTTTATTGTGACAATCAATCATTCTACTATATATATATATATATATATATATTGTTAAGTTTTTACAATTTTCAAAGCATACAAATGTCATGAGGTGCACCATCACTGATATTGATTATTATATAATCACATCATTCAGTGAAACCTGGAAGGGATCTACTTCCCAAGAGCCAAGTATTGATTATAGAGGTTCTGCTTCCTAAATGCTAATTATTAGACTTAATAAGAAAACAAAAAAGCCTATCTTTTAAAGGAAAATAGGTTTCCTAATAGAATCCTAATATGCAAATAGTTAATGAATATGATTGGTAAAGCCTCAGTGGATATGCTGACTATGTAAGGCATGCTGACATGTGTAATTTCCCTATGTGGCTTTTTCCTGATGAAGGTCAGCATGATTCAAGATCAGATCCAGATCAATGCAGACATAGGTACTAGTTTCTCAGCTTGGATTGATGAAGGTGGACACTTGAAAAACCATCAAAGACACAGCGATCTGTGAGTTTAGATTTGGCCACCAGCAGGCCATAAATCACAGCTTCAAAGCAGACGATCTGTGTGGAGTCGCCGAAGCCTGAGTTGAGAGGTTTTACTCAGCTGCAGTTTCAAAATCATCATCTGACATGAATGAATTCTTTCAGTCATCACCGTCTGCCGCTGTCTGACTTAGTTTATCTCAAGCAACAAATCTGAAAGTATTGATAGAGAACATGTTTTTTGGGGTCAGGAAACCAGCAAAACCCATCTCTTTCCAACACTCCTCCTTACAAACCTGACACGACTGTCAAGATAGCATCTTATCAAATGTTTTGGTACCTTTACATGGAACTTTCAGTCTGTTTTCTGAGATGACAACATAAAAGCACAGCTCTGACTTATAAAGTCTGGATGACACAAAAACAATACAGGGAAATGGGTAGCTAAATGGAGAAATGCATGAATTTTACGATGCAATAACATGAGTGTATATGTAGTCAATTGTGTGACTTCATGGTGTCTTGTTTGTGTCTCAGACTAGTCCAGTTCTAACCAGATGGGGTTTATAAATAAAGTAATTGCAGTGCAGCTGATGGCTCCCTTTGTGGTAGTGGACAGAGTCCAGATAAGGTGCCTGTATGTTTAAGTCTACATAATGTTAGAGTTTAGATAAAGCTGTGAAGGCACTTTCCACAGATGGGGTACAGAATGCGGTCTGAAACTCATTTTGTTTATTTTTAGCTACTGTGAAGAAGGTAGGTGTAAGGTCAGTGTCATAGCCACAAAGAAAATATTAATCATCAACCTCAAAAAGACATGCAAAGTTATTTATTTATTCATATCTATTCAGTATATTTCATTTCATTTTTTTTTTATTTGACTTCAGAAAGCATTTATTTATTTGGTTAATATTAAAATTAAAGTTTTTGTTCCATTACTGGTACAAACTATGTCTATTCTTGTCACAATGTTTGTGTATTTATTGTTTTACGGTCGCATGATTTTAAATGATAGAGTCAGGAAGGTCAAGGTTAGGGTCAGGGTACAAAATCATTATTTAGGATTCAGGCATTTGTACAGTGGCCGAGAAAGCTCAACGTGCTGCAACTTCAGAAAACACACGCAAATAGAAAAAGCACCATCAAATCAAGAAAACATCTTCATCAGTTTGACAGCAGGTGATGCAGATGCTCATAACGCAACCAAATAAAGATTTGTCTGCAGCGTGTTTCTTGATTTGGTTGTGAGCATTTGCAGCATGTGTGTTGTCAAGTTGTTTCATTTATTTGCAGGTGATTTTTCTATTTGCATCGTGTTGAGCTGTCTCGGCCACCGTACATTTGTAGTTTAAAACTAGCTAATTTTATCCTACAACCTACAATTTTGTTTTAACTTATCTAATAGTTCTTGCCTCCAGGAAGGATGAGCGCTTCTCATTTTTACAACCAAACAACCTAAATAGCACAAAAGTTCACCTTATTCATGGCAGGTGCGCGTATTTAACCAAGTACAAAATGTTCCTGGAACAACATTCCAATCAACCAATCAGCATTGAGGGATATTTATTTTTTTTTAGGCCTATGATCAGGTTAGGTGCTGCTACACTCTTGTTAATCAGCTATAATTTCCCTATGATTTCAGGAATCAAATGTGGGAGGGGTTAGGTTTAGGGGTAGGGATTGGGATAAGGCTGTATATATGCATAGTTATGTTGATCCAGGATCATATCTTATTTGGCAAAATCACGGTGACCATTCATGGCAAGACCAATAAACGGATTGATCTTGAAGTTTTCATATACAGGAAGTCCAGTTTCTTGTAACGCTCTCTGAAAGCTGGATGTTGTTCGTCATTGCTCTCCTGAATATTCCACTCCTGTGTTGTTAGGGATGCTCCATCTCGTCAGGACGCTGCCAGCAGCTGCGGGACTGTCTGTTTCTATCCATCAGGCTTAATATTGTATACACAGTCTCCTTCAAGACACACCACATCCCATCAGTACAGCCAAGAGAAGAAAAACAATACCCAGCTGTGTGAGTTTAATTGACTACATCACCACCGCAGCAATACTGACTTATGTTGACGTATGTTAAAGTTGCAATCTAATGTGCACTTAATGTCTCTATAGCATATATAATTGCCATGCAATGAATTTAAATAGGGTCCAGCCCACCGTGTTAATATAAAAAAAAATGCCTATAAACAAAATGTGATGTAGTACTGTAAATCCCCCTACTGACTTTTTCTTAAAAATCAAGACAAAACACGAATTGTCTTTAAAAATATAATTTTTATTCAGAATTTAATTCATTGTAAAAAATCTATGGATCATAATGTGTGATCATGATGTTCGTATTGTTACAATACAAGTCAAAACCTTATTTAAGAAATAAAGTTTATTGTTGATCCGTTTCTTCCATTGCTGAAGGATTAGAGATTTGAATTAGGTCCATTTCATTTTACTCGAACATAAAGACCAGGTAATGTTCGAGCATAGAGAACTACCAACACACAATCACAAAATAAATAGAATAAATAGAATAAATAAATGCATAAATACTGATTTTAAAATATTCTCAGCGGTATATTATTCACATCTCCATGGCAGATGTCCTTTTTGTGTGTTGCTTCACTAAGGGTTTGATTTGCAGTGTGCTATCCAGTTTTGGGTGAACACGATGTTATCCCGAATGAACTTCTTCAAATTTTCTGATGTCAATTGTGTCTGGTGATGCGTGAAATTACAGTTGTCATCCGGCTGGAAAAATCAAAAGGCAAAACATATGCATCGCATTATTTAAAATAACATTATTCTATGCTGAAAAACAGCATTGTGCTTAAGAAAAAGAATACTTTCTAGAGTTGTTATACTTTCTAGAGTTGTAATCGATGAAAATGGTGAGGTCAGGGGTTAAGCATAGCCCAGTGGACAGTGCAAATACTTCAAAACAAACATCTTACCTGGTTTTTAAATTGCTTCAGGGTGTCCAAAGCATTCAAAACAGGGTTTCTGGGTACTACGCGTTTAAGTAACTTCAGAAAAGCCTCCAGGTGTTTTGCAAATGAGATTGTGCACTCACACTGTGGATTAAAAAAAACAATCTTCATAAGAGTACATTAATGCAATTCATTATGATATTTAAAGCAATTGTTTCAATGTTCTGTAATACAGAGAAAATGACACAAAATACTCACTGCATTCTTTATATCTTGAGGTAGATGGATATCTACTGATCTATTGTTTGTCTAAAAATTGAAACAGTTGATATCAGAGAAAGTGTGCAACATCTTAACCCTTATTAGTCCATATTTGTAACCAACGACAACTATTTATCTCTTTAGAAATGGTGTTGAAGAACTAAATCAAGCATTTTCAGTATGACAAGATATACTCATAATTTACTTACATTGACTGTAAGATTTTCAAGTCTTTTAAGCCTGTTTTGAATTTCAGAGAAGTTATAACTGGTCTTGTTTGCATAGCTAAGAGCAAGCAGTGTGACGAGAAGACTTAGCAGTTTCATGTTCTTGTTCACAGGGATGCTTTCTAGAGATAATGATCTCATTCTGCACTCTAACCCTTATATACTGCATAGGCAGGAAACTAATACCACATACGCTTACACCTAAAATATAGCCATGATGTAAACCAAAAGTTTCTAAATTGGTGGGGGAAAATACTGGGGTTTCATTAAGCATTTCACTGCCCACAGAGGAAAACTGCGGGAATGTATACGAACTATGAAAAGGTTAATTGTTTTACATAACAATACTGTGCACATAAAGATGAAATTGCAAAACTGAGCATTTCTTGAGTTTGTATCTTCTTCAGATTTGGAGACTTCTGGCTTCGCATCACTTGCTCACCAATGGATGCTCTGCAGTGAATGGGTGCCATCGAACAGCTGATAAAAACATCAATATAATCCACAAATAACCCACACCACTCCAGTCCATCAATTAATGTCTCATGAAGTGAAAAGCTGCAAATTTGTAAGAAATAAATCCACAATTAAGACATTTTTAACCATCACTTCTAGTTAAAATATAAATCCATAATCCATAAAAACGGAATTGTTTAGAGCTGATTTGCACTTGTAAACAGTGCTTGGTCTGTGCAGATTTTTTTTCACAATGCATTAACCGATGGGCTGGAGGGGTGTGGATTACTTGTGGATTATTGTGATGCTTTTATCACCTGTTTGGGCTTTCATTCTGATGGCACCCATTCACTGCAAAGCATCCAGATTAACATAAAAAGTGTCCCATAAAATGTGGTGTGAATAAAATGAGTGTGAATAAATAATCTTCTAAAAAATTATTATGTGTGAACTAGACCTCGGGTATGTAAAATATCTGTTGTGGAATTTTATCTCAATAAACAGACGGTTGATGTGGGTGTCAAAGGTTTCGGTAGATATCTTTGTGGTACTGACACAGTTTAAATTAGTATCTAAATGTCATAGTAAAGATATTTATACATAGTCGCAAATGAGGAACTAGCTCAGCTGGGTGCTTTCACACGAAGAGGTGGGTCTGTGAATTTCTGTAGATGAGCTGAGGGAAATCCATTGATGACGATATAATAATTAATATAGGCCTCACCTTCACAAGCTGTAAATTAATAGCAGCTTTCACTGAAGAGCAAATAAATGACTCATCACAGTGTCATCACTGATATCTGAACTTTTGACTCTCGTATTGAACAGTCACGTACATTTAACAGTCAAATTAAGTAATTAAATACAAAATTTCATTGTGTTTTTCAGTTTTCAGGACAGATGTGTAGAATTTTTATTACATTCTCTTAAAAGATCAACATAATTGAGGTAGTTAGATTGACAGGCGATCTGACCAATTATAACTCTGAATCTGAAATTTATGTTGATGGATTTGCAATTGAAAAATTATGTTTATTGAGTATTGTATCTTTCCACGGTTGACACAAGACACCTTCTGATGTTCATAAATGTTTATTTCATGTTATAACTGATACTCATCAGAGGCACAAAATGGCATGACAAATTCTGAAAGCTGAGACTTTCAACGTGCTCTCCAGTAAATAAAGAGTAAACTGTAACATGTCTAGTCTGTTTAAGTCTGTGTTTTTAGTGTATTCTTGGTTTAGTATCAGTTAATGTCTTCCTGTCTTCCTTCCTGTTTGCCCTTATATGGTATTTCCTGTGTTTTATGTAATTATTAGTTGATCCCTTCCACCTGTTGCCTCCCCAGCTGTATCGTGTCTTGTGATTAG
>JAUMHQ010000071.1:16716557-16735082 GCA_032361165.1 Enteromius paludinosus
ATATATATATATATATATATATATATACACATATATAAATACACACACTATAGTTTTTTGTGATTTATGGGGACTCTAGGCGTAATGGGTTTTGTACAGATTGTATGTGGTATTGCCCTACAGTGACCCTACACCTAAAACTACCTCTTACAGGAAACTTTGTGCATTTTTAGATTTTCTAAAAAACAAAAAAAAAAAAAACAAAAGTATGTTTTTTTGGATTACGGGGACACCAAAAATGTCCTCATAAATCACCTCCATATTGTAATACCTATATCATTATACAAATTTGTGTCCTCATAAACCACATAAACATTTTAGACAATTTTATTACATGCTAATAATGCCCATTTCACGAATTACATATACCTGTATACAACATCTAAAATCCTTCAACTTAGTAAGGCATCAAGTATTAAACTAAACTGAAGGGAAATTATAACTGTAACAAGTTGTAACAGTCATTGAATTTGTGCATGCAAACATGAAATAAAGCATCACACCTACGACCAGTTTTAGGTCTGGACTTTCCACTCTTTGATGTCCGAGGCCTTTCTAATTTCATTAGGGACTGTCTCATGCTTTCCTCAGTGTAGGCCAGATAAACATGGGACAGGTCCACTTCAAATGGCTGCATAACAAAAGAGAGACAGAGGACAAATATGAAATAAGAAAAGATAGCAGACTGCATCACATGTGCCTCAATAGATCTAAACGGACACTTACATCTTTTTCTTTCTTGTCTGACACGGGTGTCTGTTTTCTCATGTTGTTGCCTGTGTAAGCCACACATTTCTAAAGAAAAAAAAAGAAAAAAATACATCAACATTTGTTATATATTTTCATTTCACACAAACATGATGTGAGACGCTCACCAGCTGCCATTCTCCAATGTCCTCGTTCCAGTGCACATAGTTCTCAATCATCTCCTGTACACAACACACAAAAAAGATATTATCTGCATCTGAAACACTGAGAAACACAGTAAGTTCAGATATTGTGAATTTTGTTCTTTTGGAGACTTTTGAAATTCATGTCAAACTAAATGAGAGATGTTTGAGCAAAGCTAGTTAGAACAGCACACTATTTCCCCAAACTGCATAAAAAAAATGAAATTCTTAAAGGGAAAGTTCACCTAAAATTTTAATTATGGCTCTAAACCGTTTTAAGTTTCTTTTCTCTGCAGAAGAAAAGAAAATGTTTTAAATGGCTTTGGTTACCACAGATTTTAACTTTACAAAAAAAATGTATATCTTCTATTTTTCACAAAATAAAGTAAGTAATACAGGTTTGGAACAACATCAAGAGAGTAAATGATAACAAAAGGATCATTTATGGGGTGGAGTACATTTTCCGTACATGTAATTTGCTAGCTCAGTTTTGACATTCTCGCCTTTATTGTGCAAGCACGGCATTTCACACTTTATATTATCAGCAAAAAATATCTGATTAATCAAACTCTGACAAAGGGGAAAAAGCAAAAAAAATGATTTGCAAGCTTATTTATGCAAGCGCTGCATCCTGAAGGTGCAGGAGAAACAAGCAACGGAGAGAAACACAATACGTGCGTTATTAAAACAGCAGGTCATACAAACAGAAATGTAAGATTTGTTTAAAGTCCTTTTTGAGATATACTTAGAGCGAAAAGACATAAAAATAAGTCTTGTTTTCTGCACAATTAATCAAAATTAAGTACATTTCTGAATAAAGACTTAGAAAAACATATCTGCAAACTGGCTCTGAAAAACAATCTACATGATTTAAAGGATAAACATGTTTCCACACCTCACGAACTGATGTTTGTTTGCTTTTTCAAGACTTAATTTTACATTTAAAGCTCAAATTAAAAAATATAAATTTAAGGAAGTTTACATGTTTATTTTAGAAAACAAAAACACAGAGGAAGACATTCATTTTTGTACTACACAACACTTAATGCCATAACTTCAGGAATTTAAGACGTTCTGCTCTGATTTAAGAATTAAAGCCTAAAACTAAATTTAGATTAACTTTATGAAACATCTTGCAATCCAAGGTAATATGTAAACGTCAGGCAAAGACATTTGACATGCAAATATGGGAGGGTTTCCTGTGATCTTGAAGTAGGGTGGTTTAATGAAGCTGATCTAGATCTTAATCAACATGTTTTGATCACTAAGCAATTTCAGTATTTCTGTAGCCATTATTTGGTCACTTCAGTGTTATACTAAAACAGACAGACAAACAATAAAGAGGGGGTTTGTCTGATAACATGTACAAAATACAGACCTGATATTCCTGAGGAATGAAGTTATCGATGATGAGCATCTGTAGCCGTAGCTCTCTGCTCAGCTGCCGGATATTTTCCAGCAGACCTTCGATCTCTCTGTGATGCTCTTGCTGCAGATCAGCCATCTGAAGCACAAAGACATTCTTACTAATGTCATGTATTGTAAACTAGCATCGCTCAATAACAACTGTCATATCAGTACCGGTTAAACTATTTTGCAAAAACCTTTGTTAGCTATTTTATTTTGTTTATGAAACTAATTGAAAATTAGAATATGCTATTACTATTTTTAAATACATAATATGTTAAAACATTAGCATGTAGCCTTCAAATATTGTTAAATTATGTAAACTTTGCATTATAATGAAAGTAATTTAAACAACAAAGAAACACATGAATGCCATTAATCCAATTAAAAACAAACCATCAAGTTCACAGCAAATTATGCGTGTATATATATTGTGTATGCGTGTATATTAGTGGAGGGCCGTTATCGGCATTAACATGCTGCGTTAACGTGAGAATCTTATCACACTATATGACAGAGCTGAGAGGGTCTGTTTTGTACATCTGTGCATCATAGAGATCACGCGCTCTGAAAGCGTGCATTTCTATAATCATTCAGATTGATTACAATTAGTATAATCACAAATACCATGGTGAAGCTAAATGGCAAAACCATGTTAATGTGTGGTTTTTATTTGTAGTAAACACGTTTAATTTTGATAATTAAAACATATGTGACCGAGTGCAGAAATGAACGTGAGTAATCTTACCTGATACTGATATTACAATAGCCAGTCTTAACAGTTTGCGTGATCTGGCTCTTTATTTGTATTTATTTCTTTTATATATCAAAATATATTAAATGTCCGTTTGGAAAGAGCATCTACGGAATATCGCGTTGGCCAAAACACACAAGGAAGTGTGTTGTGAAAAATAAATATCACAGACATAGCATTCGGACTCTAGAATGATCACACCGTTTGTGAGAGAAAAACACAGACATGGCAGATTCGGACGGGATTAAAAAATAATAATTAAAATTTTTAATTAATCTAGATAAAAACAAAATTATCTATGCCCACCCCTAATATATATATCAATGGAAATCAAATTTATTAACCCATGGAGGTCTGGATTTGGAGTCACACTCAAAATGAAAGTGGAAAAACACACTACAGGCTGATCCAACTTCGATGCAATGTCCTTAAAGCAAGTCAATGACCTCCCTTCTTCTGAGGGATCTCCTCCCAGACCTGGACTAAAGCATCTGCCAACCCCTGGACAGTCTGTGGTTCAACGTGGCGTTGGTGGATGGAACGAGACATGATGTCCCAGATGTGCTCAATTGGATTCAGGTCTGGGGAACGGGCGGCCAGTCCATAGCATCAATGCCTTCTTGCAGGAACTGCTGACACACTCCAGCCACATGAGGTCTAGCATTGTCTTGCATTAGGAGGAACCCAAAGCCAACCGCACTGGCATTTGGTCTTACAAGGGGTCTGAGGATCTCATCTCATCAGGCTACCTCGGGTGAGGGCTGTGTGGCCCTCCAAAGAAATGCCACCTCATACCATTACTGACCCACTGTCAAACATGCTGGAGTATGCTGCAGGCAGCAAAACGCTCTCCACGGCGTCTCCAGACTCTGTCACGTCTGTCACATGTGCTCAATGTGAACCTGCTTTCATCTATATATATATATATATATATATATATATACGTGTGTGTGTGTGTGTGTGTGTGTGTTATTAACCTGTAAATAACTACTTCTATATTTCTGATATTTCATGATGCTGACTGGCTGCTGTTATTTTCTTTGTTTTTTAAACGTTTATGGTAACATTTTAGAATAGGTAACACTTGTTAACTATTTAATACAACTTTTCTTTCAAATTCTACATTTACTGCTCCTCCGTTAGTGCGGCAGATGTTAAGTTTAGGTATTGAGTAGGATTAGGGATGTAGCATTTGGCATTAATGTGCTTAATTAGCACTAATAAATGGCTAATATTCTAATATTTCTAATAAACTAACAGGCACGTAAAAATAAAGTGTTACCACATTAATAGTTAATAATCAGCTTGTGTTACGTGTATTATCTTTTAGAAATTCAATTACCTCGACTTTTTTTTGCATTTTTCTTATATTGCTCCTGAATATATGCTTTAAAGCAAGTTTATGTGTCTTCATATGTAATGCTTCTTTTCTGCAAAGATATTTAACAAGTGATTTGTTTAACATTTACACCACGTGGAACTTTAAATGCTGCACTTTCTTCAACTAGACAGTTAATAAAGAAAATGTTACTGACATCATGTAGCAGTTTTTATGTCATGTCAACATTTCTATGTTGACACTTCTGTTCTGACAACACTAATAGGAACTGTGCTGTTTGAAAGCTACATTAATTACATGTACTGCACCTCAGATTTTGCTGCCATCAACATGGTCCAGACTTTCTTCAGTTTCTTGGTCTTGCCTTGAGCTTCTTCCTGTAAACTGGTGTATTTCTCCTCGATGTCCAAGCGCTCTTGCTGTTTAGAGACATTTTCAAACATGAATCACTACATAATGACAAAACGATACAAAAACATTGGTCAAGCAAGAATCTGCTCATCTCTACCTCCTTTTCTTCCAGCTCTCTCCGGAGCTGCTCGGCCCTCTTCCTCCTCTCCTCCAGCTCATTGTTGGATTCCTCCAGAAGCTTCTCCTGCTCCTCAGCTTTAGCCAGCAAATCAACTCCTCCAACAATAACCCTCTTCTCCAGAGCAGACAGCTTCTCCAGTAACAAGTGATGCTCCTGTCTGAGATGCAAGAAACACCACAAAGCATGATATTGTTATACTCGTAGACTTGTACTATATATTGGCAATTTAGACCTATAACACAAAAGATGTGTTGGACAGATTCAGTGACTAACTGGGCTTTGAGAAGGTCCTTCTCTCTCTTCTCAAGCTCTGCACGTGCTTTGTTCCTCTCTTCCTCCTCCATGTCCAGTTTGGCCTCCAGTGCTTTCCGCTCCTCTTCAATCTTAGCTTGCATCTCCACCATCTTGTCAGGGGACACCTTCTTCCTACCTAAGCATGACAGATAAACAAGCAGATAAAACAAATGTATAAAAACACTTGCACTGTGCAGATGCACGATAGCAGAAGAAATAACGCTCCATCAGATGCAAGATAACACAGCTAGCAGCGATCTCTTACCCTACTAAAATACTTTCCATTTTCTCTGTAAGCTGTGGACTGATGACACAAGGCATCATACATTTCCATACTATTTGATACCGCAGTGCTAAGTAGATAACTTACAAACTGTAGTCTGTTACAGATTACACAATGAAAACTGCATTTTACATGAGGCAATGTAGTCTGATTAACTTTTCGATTACTTTTAAACTAATCAAATAAAGAAAATAAAAAAATGTAATCTTTTTATCAAAATCTTGAAATGGCACAAATGTCAAGATCATGGAGTTAGGTGTAGGTCATTTTTACAAATTTATACGAATTGGCAACTCGTAAAATACGTATGATTTTGCAAAAAAATCAAATGAATTCTTAAGAGTGAGGTCATACGAATTTGTATGAATTAGGCACCTCGTAAAATATGTACGAATTGCTATGAGACTGGGCTGGAAAAAGCTGTAGGGTGTTCATGAAAACTAAAAATGAATATGAAAATTAAGTCGTATTTTACAGCTATGCATCGGTAGGGTTTAGTAACTATTAGAACTGTTAAGTGTTATTAGTTTCATTAATAAGGGGTAGACTAAGAATTTTAACCTGGGGTGAAACAATCCTCAAAACAGTCTAATTACAAGTACTGGAATCTTTGAAATCTGATTATAGAATGACTAATACAATGGTTGCAACGACAGTGTGATTTATTTGCCATATACTCTATGGATGAATCTCACAATGATATTTTAAGAAAACTGAGATTAAATAAGTAATACATCTGTGACATTCACTGATGATGGCTACAATATATGTCAACAGATTTTACTCATTCTCAGTGTTACTTAATCATTGCGTCACAAAACTGTTTTTTTTTCAATCCCTTCGACCCTTCAATCCCTAAAATATTTACCTGAAATTATTTCAATCACAAGGTTTATTCATACTCTATACCGCAGAGGTTAATTCCCAGCTATCTCCTTCCCATCTCCACGGAGACCTAAGCAACTGCTACCTCCACAGAGGAAAAGAAAAAACAACCACTACCTCCACAGGAGGTCCTAACCTTTCATTCGTCCAGCAAAACTTCTCCCTATTGCCTTTTTGGGGGGCCGCTCTTTGGCTGCTGTCCTCTCTAAAGCTCTTTTGGGGGGCAGCCGGAGTTCGAACCGGACGCAGAGCCCTTACCCTTGCTAGGGTTCTAATTGCTAGGGTTCGAGGCCGCCGTTCTCCCGGCCCGCTCCCTGGACAGCACGCCAAACCCGCTTATCAAACATATGAGGAAGCATGAACACTTGAAACAACACATTGGCATGCTCATGATTCTCTGATGTAAGTTACTGTTAATTTTGCATTTTAAGGATTTCATTCATTAGCTTTCCACCAACTCACAAACCCTGTGTTTTCGCCACAAACTCTACTTTAGAAAACCCTCTCCAATGAAAATGAAAACACACAACTTGGCAGCTTTCATTTTTGGTGAAAGAAACATTAACGATCTCAGAGCATTTGTGACTGAGGGAGGACCAGGAAAATAAGTTGCCAAACTGTTCTCTTTCCAGAAGATGATTGCAAAATGCGCGTATGGTCAAGTGGTAAAGCGGCATCTGATGTAAATGGAAACTAAACACACTAGAGATCTGATAACATCCACTGTCAGTGACTGAATTAAAGGTGCTGGACAGTATGTAATAACTAGTCAGCTACTAAAGTACAAATTGAAAAAAATTAAAAAAATGATAATAATTTCTCCCGTACTCCCCTCCTCAAAAATAATGCTCATATGGGTTGCCAGATTGAGGACGCACAACAGGAAAGAGCACAACTGACAATGGAAGGAGACAAGCCTTACACTGCAAGTTGATTTAACTGTTTTAATATTTGCTTTGGTTACAGAGTTTTTTAGATGGATGCAAAGGCTTTTTAGGTCGGGTAGATTGTGATCTCTGACTCAGTTCATTTGCTAGCTTAACTTGTCGATATACTTTTGATTAAACTTCCAGTGGGCGGAGTCCCACCAAAACTAAAAAAGACATTCCGACGAAGACCACATATTTCAAAGTAGAATAACTGACTAGCATTGTTTTTCAGAGAAACAAGTGAGTGAACTTAGCATGTCTGCTTAATATCTTTAAGCTTTGGCACACAAAATAAATAAATACATACATACAGCACCTTTGCACATTTGATGAATAAAGTTTAATTCTCGTCATGATACATTACCATCACTCAGTTCTACTACTTGATAATGTTCAGTGCTTTGCTACAATCGGTTTTGTTAAAAGCGCTATATAAATAAAAGTGACTTGACTTCTGTCTGATCATGTCATTTGCAGGAAAGTAAAACTCGGTGTAAAACCAAGTACATTTCTATACTCTGGAGGAGACAGGAGGTTGGGCTGATGAAGAGATTGTAACACCAACCTCTTTTGTCTTGAATTTAGAGCAGAGAAGTCACACGGCCAGCACATTGCACAAGAAGAGAGAAAACAGAATAGAAGAGAGAAAATAACATATTTCATATCATATCATCATCTAAATGTCTTTTAGCAGGGACTCAGAAGACCACAGTCACTGATCATTAGGCTGATGCATAGAGAAACCGTGAGATGTACCAGCAAGGACAATGATAACATGAAGTAATGAGAAGCCGGTTTCACTGAAAGAGGTCATGTCTGAACCATTTAAAGAGTTCCTGTCGAAAGAAGTGAAGACGTCCTTTATTCATGTTCTGCTGTGTCACTGAGTCCGCTACCCACTGATTCAAGCTATTACACATCTGTTTTACGTGAATTAAAATAAAGGCTAGACTGCTGAATAATTACATTTGTGTGGTTTATTAAAATTTCTATATAATTTATCTAATATGCATCAGAGAAAATCATGAATGGCTGAGATGACCATTCAAAAGTTTGAGGATCATATGTGACCTTGGACCACAAAACAGAAATGTAGATTTATTGTTCATCATAAGCTTTCCATTTACACATATTGCTTTTTTTTAAATATATGTAATATTTCTGCTAATTTATGACTCTTTCAATTGATCAAAAGTGACAGTAAAATACATTTATTCATAATAAATATAATATAATTTAATATAAATGCTGTTCTTAATGTTTTTAACATTGATAATAGTAAGAAATGTGTCTTGAACAGCAGATCTGACACTTTTTGACAACCCAGATCACAGAAATAAACTACATTTTAACATATTCATAATATTATTTTTATTTTATTTTTTTTTTACAGAGTTTTGATTAATTAGATGCTGCATCTGTGACCTAAGAAATTCTTTCAAAGACATTTTCATTTTTTGTTAAATGTTACCGACCCCAAACTTTTGAATGATAGTGAACATTTACATGATCACAAGACTGTGCCAATGTCCGGGTGCAAGACGGATTATGTTTTTGGGAAAAGAAGGGACATTATTCATTGACATTATCCATGTGCTGCTCGCACTCACTAGTCTGGGCTCTCTCCTCAAAGTGCTGCGCTAAATAACAGGCAGAGTCTGAACTACTGCTGCCACTGCAGCAATTTGAATCTTTCTATGTTATGGATCCACGTCACTAAGTAACATATTTGCATAATGTCCGCCCACTTTCTACGATGCTAAATTTTTACATTCTTATTTAAATAAAGTTCATCTATATGTCACTCTTTTGTGTGTTTAACACAATCAGCACAACACAAGAAGTACAGAAATTCTACATGGATTGAAAACAAACAGAGCGCCGTATCGGAAAGGATCGGTATCGGCACATACTCTTTTACTCTAATTTTCACGATCGGATCGGATCAGTTCTGAAAAAATTGCATCGTTGCATCCCTAGTAAAAATACTTGCCAATAAAGCTCTTTCTGAAATCTTGAAAAATGAAAGGCTACAGGTTTTGATGATTCACCCATGCTTGTGGAACTCACTGTCATTGAGCAGTTAGTGGGGAATCAAACACTCACGACATCCTGAAAATGGTGATCATTTTCCACTTCAGAGCTTTGCTCAAATTGAAGCTCATAATATCATTTTAGCAAGAGTAAAAATTTTATTAACTTGCATTTTCACTAGTGGTCCCACTTGTACGTGGGCACAGAGAGACACAACAGAGAGTCATTGCCAGGCATTAACGGTTCGTGTCCACGACACAGAATGAAACTATTTTTGTTTGATCTGATGGTCTAGACAAGCAAACCAAAGCCACATTGTTTCTTCCTCCACAGATACTCTGATATCCGGCAAAAAACCTAGATGACGTCAGGGTACCTGCAGCACATCCGAAGGTTTTTTTCCCTAAATAATTATGAATGAAAGCTTAAAGTATTGATGTTTTGCTATAAAACAACATTATCTAATGAGCTCAATGACAAAAAACAACACAAAACAACAAAACACAACTCATAACTCTAAAGACAAGGAAGTGATGCAGCTCTTGTGGCTAAAAACCCAAAACCACTGTCTGCATCATCTTTCTAAAGAGACCTCTCTGACTAATTTTGCCCAGTCATGAAACAAGAACGATGAGACAAGATTCAAACCTCTTCGTTTCCTGCGTCTTTCGCCTCCATCTCCGACTTCATCTTCACCATCATCCATGTCATCTGATCCACTGCCATCAGAGCCAGAGATCTCCTCACCTGAGTCATAAAAAATGCTCAGAATATTTATTTATTTATTTATTTATTTTTATTTTTGTACTTAAAATTCAAAGGGCAACCATAGATGCATCATACATGCAAAAATAGTCAAGATAGATTTTGGTAAAAATCTAAGGCAAACTCATGTGCAATAACAGTTAATAAATGTCAATCTTTGTAATATTTATTCTAAAACAGAACAGAAAAGACATACTACAAGTTCAGTTTTTTTTGCAAGATATTAATACTTTTTCTTCAAGAAGGATGCATTTAATTGATCAAAACTATCAAGACATACATTTATAATGTTACAAATGATTTAATGCATCACAACTGTTTTTAAGCAGTAATAATTACAATAGAATACAATATTATAATAATTAATTAGAAATATAATTAAGAGTTTCTTAAGCAGCAAATCATCCTATTAGAGTGATGTCTGAAGGATCATGTGACACTTAAGACTCTGGTGCTGGAACTTGAGCTTTACTTTTTTAAAGTTACATTTTCAAATATGTTCAACATTATAATTGATGTAAAATGTAAGTAATGTTTCATAATGTTGTTTTTTATACTGTATTTTCATCAAATAAAGAGACTACTTTCAAAATCATTACCAAAAAAGCCCAACCTTTTCTTATTATTTTGTATCTATATTGTTGCTGCCACTTCACTTTTCACATTTAAAAATGTTGAAATTATGGTTCCTCTGATTCAAAAAATAAAAAGAGGGAAAAAAAGAATACTGTATAAAAGCAAGATATAATAAATTGTCAAAATGCTGTAATTTATGCATCTCATTTGAAATAGAATTTTTCCAGCCCTAGTATATTTTATCTCAGCATCATAAAGCTCTATTAGAATCCAGTGTAAGCATTTAACTTTATGCACTGAACATCAGAGGGAATTTTAACACTCAGTGAGTCACATCCTGAAGTGAAACCCCGACAAATGACATGACACGGCTGAAACTGATGAGATGTACCTTCTTCCAGTTTTTTCTTGAGTTCTTCGATTTCCTTCTGAAACTGACGCAGCAGCGCATCCTTGGGGTCCTCGTTAATCCGGGCCTTATTCTTGATGTTTTTGGCACGGTTGGCGTAACGGAGCGTACTGATGGTTTCATCGTAGTTATAATCTGCTGGACCGATGTTTGCACACTGCACAATTTTAATAAGAAAAAGACCTTTTAGTAGCAATTTAATCAACAACTGGGATACTACATAAGCCAAGGCTTGTACGGGTTTGCACACTGACTATCGTACCATCATGGTTTTGGAGTTTCCTCCCAGAGAGTCTTGTAAGAGTCGGGTAAGTTTTGAGTTCCTGTAGGGCACATGGGTGCTTTTACCATCCACTAGCGCAGAGATAACATTTCCCAGGGTGGACAGAGACAGGTTGATTTTTGTGGCTTCTTTAAGCCGTTGACCTGTGGCTCCGGTTTTTCCCTGTCTTTCAGAGCCCTGAGCAACAAAACATCCCCATCAGTAAAAAACAGAAAACCAAGACTATGTGAAGTTGATTTATACCACATGCGCTGCTTACCGCAAGATCCACCAAGTGTAGCTTTCCCATCCGCACATGTTGATTTCCATCTACACCTTTCTCACTGCACTCAATAGTTATGGTGAAGATAGCATGAGAACGAGAACTGTGCTCGTTCATATTAGTTGCACCCACAGAACCTGGGCATGGAAATATAATGAAAACAAGCACAAATGTGAGAGCATCAAACCAACTGCTTAAGTAAGGCTCGCTCTGGTCAACACATGTTCTGTATTATAATTATCATTAGAATTATTCATTAATAAGTACGAATAAAGCAGTCATCCATGTCCATGACAAAACAAGATGCATTTTAAAGACTTTACTGATCTAAATTTGCATGCCGTTCTAGATTTCACTGAGCAAAATTATTTAAACAGACTCACGGTTTTTGTGTCCAAGAGTCATAATCCGGTCCATATCGTCCGCATTGTTTACCACATATCCAGAAAGATCCTTGATGTAAACTCCTACATCCGGTCTCTCCTTGACCTGCATTTTCAATTTAGTATTCATTATTCAAGTTGCACACCAAAAGCTCTAATCAAGTCAGACTTCCTCAATAACAAATCAAACTAAAATAATGCCTTATAATGTCCCACGTTCAAAAGAATGGGGTTAGTAAGATTTCTTTGTTTTTAATCCTTTTATTTGGGAAAGACAGAATAAACCGATCAATAGTGACACTACAGCGACATTTACAATGTTACAAAAGATTTGTGATGCTGTTTTTTTTTATTCATCAAAAAGAAATTTAAATAATTCTCAGCACAACTGTTTTCAGCATGATTCTTGAGCAGCAAATAAGCATATCAGAATGAATTCTGAAGGATCATGTGACACTGAAGACTGGAGTAATGATGCTGAAAATACGGCTTTGGGCACATGAATAAATTCTTTACAAAACATACAAGTATAAAGCTGTTTTTTTTTAAAGTGGGAAAATATTTCACAATATTACTAGAAAAGAAAAACTCAATCTTACTCACTTCAAACTTTTGAATGGAATTGTATGTTGTTGTTTAGCTATGTGTGACCCTGGACCACAAAACCAGTCACAAGAGTCAATTTTTTTTTCATTGAGATTATTTATGCTGAATAAACAAGCTTTCCATTGATGTATGGCTTGTTAGGATCAGATAATATTTGGAGATACAACTATATGAAATTCTGGAATATGATGGTGCAAAAGAATCAAAATATTGAGAAAATCACCTTTAAAGTTTTTAGCAATGGCTACTTCTATTCATGTTTTCATATGCTTACGGTAGGAAATTCACAAAATATCTTCATGGAACATGATCATGATTTTATCCCTTAATTTTTGGGATAAAAAAAATAAAAAAAACAACAATTTTCATATTCAATGTATTATTGGCTATTGCTACAAATGTACCCGTGCTACTTATCACTGGATTTGTGCTCCAGGCTCACATATAAGTCTAAATGTTAAAAAGTGATAAAGATGAAAAACTACATTCCAATTGTAGCTGAAAGCGTTATCAAATAATATCATAAAAAGGAAAAGCTATTTCGTAAACGATCCCACTAAGAATTCTCTGAACAATCAAATTCTGTTTAATGGGTTACAATTCTACAGAAAACATGTGTTGCCTTCAGCAGAAATCTGTGGGTGCAGATACCATGCGGATGTACGCATGCATTACTCAAACACTTCATGACCTATATTGGAGAGTCTGCTTATCATGACACCTAATAAGCGCAGTGATGAGGAATATGTTGAAATATGTTGGTTTCTCACCTCCAGCCTCTGCATCTGGTCCTTTCCCAAAAGGTCTCTCACCTCCTCATTGTATATTTCCAAATAAGAAACCCTTACCAGAAACCTGTCAGATAACACACATTGTCAGATTTGATCTTAACAATCTGCGCATCTCTGATAAGACATATGATAAGTATCCTCAAGATTAATCATGCATGACAAAAGCACAACACTCAAAAAACAGCCATTCTCACCTGGTATCGCCTTCGGCTTTTGCAATATGACCAAATACATGAGCAAATGAATTTGGGATGATTCCTCTGAGTTCAGGCACTGCTCTGACACCCTCCATAGTGAACGTCTTCCCCGTGCCTGTCTGGCCATATGCAAATATAGTTCCTGAAAGAAAGATATCATTAATCAATAAATAAAAGGATAAAGAAAGAATGTATATGCAATATAGGTTTCTATTGTCTTTGACTTACCATTGTAACCCTCTAATACGGAGTCAATAATAGGTCGAGCAGTTAAATTATACACATCCAGCTGTTTGCTGTCTGGACCGAACACTGTGTCGAAGGTGAACGTCTTTGGCGGCTCACTGATTATATCAAGTTTGTTCACAGTAATGGTTCCCCGGATCTCATCCACAGTGACGGACTGCTTATATCCCATTATCTTCTCCTTCTCATTGAGGGGTCGACATCTCACCACCACCTTCACATTATCACTCACCTCCACCTTCTCTGATTTATCCAGCTTATTACTCTGGAAAAACAGAAAAGAAAAAGTTTTTGTCAAAAGAAAAATTATGATCATTTTTTCAAACTAAAATATTCACTGGCCTTGGTTCGTTTTCTGTGACATAAACAGTACAAATGACATTTTAATGACCTACACACAGGATGGGCTGATAAAGAGTAGAAATTTTAGGTCCTGTGGACCTTTACTCAGTCCTTCTTTAGTGTGTTTGTATGTGAGAGCGATAGCGAGTGAGTGTAAAGGTTTTTTTTCCCTGCCATTACCACACAAGGTTATAGTTTAATTCATAAATGTGATCTAACAAAGGTAAAGGGCAAATATGAACCATATATGATATTTATATTACTTGTAAATAAGATAAAGTAAACATATGTTGAGTATTTAAAAAAATAAATGTATTAATGCACCAGGCACACCAACACTGGCTGAGCAAAAATATGAACACCAAACAAAGGTTAAATAAGTTAACACATGACCATCAGTTTGTTAACACAATGGAAATAATTAAAATATGAAAATGCATAAAAAAGTACGTCACAACGTCAGTGAAGAGTGCGTAAAAGACCAGAATATTTAACGCTGTATGAATATTGCACATTCCAATTAAGCTTTGTTTATCAAATGAAATAAGCGTGTTCCAAAACTCACAGAACATAGGTAAACAAACACCAAATTACAGTATTCGCATGCGAGAACCAAGGTTTTCTTAATAGGCAACCTCTACCATAAAGGTCATTTGATAGGTGGGGTTGATGTAACGTTAACTGAACGCTGTTGCTAAGCAGCGGATATGACCGCACGGCCTGTGTCAAGCTAACAGCTAACGTTAAAATAACAAACAGCAGAAAGCTATTCATTTTTCTAACACGCAGAATATAACTGTTGGTTTTAACATCATTTCTCAATTTCAATAAGTCTGACTCTATGGGACGTCATAATATCGTTAACCCCTTGCTATGAAGCTAATTACTAACGTTAGCATGCAGCTAACCTGATGTGCACTAAACAGCTCCGGTCACAGAAAGAAAAAAGCATCGCATACTGATTAAATGCATGGTAGAATTGAACAATACGGGTTAACGCGCGATAGACAACGCTGTCAAATAACTGTCTGTGAATATCTGCAGGAGATTCCGGTTGCAAAGCAAAGGAATGACGGGAAGGTGGGGCATAACAACACACATATTACACCGCGATAGACGGAGATAAGAGATTATAATCTTACCGGCATTTTAAGAATCGGATATATGCCCTTTATTAAAACCTAAATAACAGAATTTTCGCCTGGAATGGCAATCGATGAGCTCATTCGGTGGAGGATGTGTTTTTCCAGCTCAAGCGCCCATCCCAACCAGCGCTTACTGCGCATGCGCGGCGTGGGTCTTTTTACATATTTATGGATATCAACGTTTAATAGCCAGAAAGTGCTGTGTAGATCACTTACAAATTGTAGTTACCGATTTCAAACGATATGAAAAACAATTTGAGCTATAACGTAATTTTTTTTTTTTTTTTTTGGTATAATATAATCTGAATACTTTTGACCTAACTCGTTTATCACATTGATTTAAATAGGATAATCTTGTACCAATAAGTTGTTACTGAATTATAATTGTGTCTGGTGTTGTATGTTACTCATACATGTATGTTTAAACATTTAACCTCAACACGTACTAAATCCAATTCAAAGAAAAGCATACAAACAAACAAACAAAAAAACAAGAAGCCCAGTCGGTAGAAAATACTGAACTCTTCATGTTTATTATTAATTCCCCCCAAAAAAGGGACTGAGAACAGGAATGAAGAATTTCATTGTCAGGATATAGATGCTATGACGTTTTATACAACAAAACAAATCCACCATTACTGTATTGAGACAACAGGTTTTGTGTGTGAAAAAACTACCTTGAGCAAGTTATCAGTAGGCCTCCCTTTATCCAACAGTCAAAGATAACTCAGTTTCCTAGAATTAACAAACTTCCCCACCTCTCACCACATCTAAAAGTGCAAACAGTGATTCAACATACAAAAAGGCACGTTTCTGTATTAGAACTGACTTATAAAGAAGGAAAAAAGTTTTTGTGCCAAGTGGGTGTGCATCAAACAAGACATAATGCGTCATACACAGGATATTGCTTTTAATTTAGGTTTATGACATAACAGGCTAAAACGGTGTGACTATAAACACAGCACTGGACGAAGAAAACTGTGGCACTCAAAGGAGTTTGTCTAGGATTTCCAGAACGCTGCTGTGGAAAAGGCCCGTTTTTCCACTGATCTCCTGGGTCACGAGAATCCTTCCGTCCGCTCGAGGCCTCTGAATGACGACGATTTCTCCTTCCGTCAGCGTGAGCTCTGCATCTGTTTTAGCATTGTAACCTTTCAGAACCCTAAATCTGAAGAAGAAGAAAAAAAACCATGAACTGGACAGAATTCACCAAACGCAAATGTGCTAAACCGGATATCTAAATGCTTCATTCTAACAGGAAATGTTTTTCTGTTAGTTTCGGTGAATGATCTAGAATCTCATTAATATTTTCTAACTGACAAAATCTGCCACTCCTTGCTAGCTCGTTTGCAACACAAGAGCCATTTGATCAGATAACGCAATACTTCCTTTAAAGACACGCTCAAGAAAACCCACCTATTAGTGCCGGACTGATTGTTGATCAGTACTGGCTTCATATTTAGAGAGAGGCAGTCCATAGAAGCATGATCCGGGCCTGTGCTCTTTCTGGGTGCAGGTGTTTTTGTGTCTTTAAAAAACAATGTGCTTCCATCTCGACCCAAAATGGCTGAAGGGTTCCAGTGGTCTAGAGTCGAAAGACCAGGCTGGGAACTAGATAATTGTCCTGCAGGTGAAGTGGACGCCGTTTTTGATGTCTGAGGAGCATCACGAGTCAAGAACCGCACTGACTTGACTGGCTAAAAGAACAGAAACAAAATGCAATTCCTTTTGAATATTTTAGAGTATCTTTAAATCCTCATTACATCCTAGAACAGCTCCTAAGCCTAAAACGTGTGCTGGAGATGCTTTACCTTCTCTGTATTGTTCTTGTGAGCTTCTGGTTTGACCAGAATGGACTGAGGTGCTGTGGTGGCTTCTTTCTGGACCGAGTCCCTGCTGATCGTTTGATAAGCACCAGCAGAGGGAGCTGTGGTTTCATACGGCCAGTGGTGCGCCTTGATGGGGTTCGAGAACAAACCGTTTCTCTTTTTGGGAAGAACGGGCGAGCGACCAAAAGTGTAGAGCTGTCCCAAATCCTGAGGTGGAGGCTGAAGGCTTACGATGGAATTAGAATTGTAGTTTCCGTGATGAGGCAACCCTGAAGAAAAGGCAGAGCAGAAGTGTGTTAGACTGAATAACACACCAGCTACAGTAGATAACGTTTATATGTCGACAAAAAAGAAAATGTGCTGGGCAAAGATTAATCGCATCCAAAATAAAAGTTTGTGTTTATATAATATATATGTTCGTATATATAAACACACACACATTCAGTATGTATTTTGAAAACTTGTATATGTAAATATATATATAAAAAAAAATACTTGCATGTGTGTGTGTTTATATACGCATAATAAATATACATATAACACACATATATATTATGTACAATACAAAAATGCATTTAATCGGGATTCATTGTGGCCCAGCACTACAAAAAAATCTATTTCAAGTATATGAAGAGAGCCATATGCAACCATATGCAATAGTTTAATTTAAATAAACTAAAAAAATGTATGTCTTCAGTAATTGTTTTAATACAGATCCACTAAGTTTGGATTCTATTTAATGCTTTAAAAGAAGTTCTCACCAAGTCTGCATTAATTTCAAATATACATATTTAAAAATGCAGTGCAACATTAATATTAAGTTTATTATTAAGATAAATGTTTTCTAAAGTTTAAAATGTATATTCTTGTGCTCAAAGCTGAATTTTAAGCATGATTACTCCAGTCGTTGATGTCACATGACCTTTGGGAAATCATTCTAATATGGAAATCAGCATTTACAGTAGTAGTGATGCTGAAAATGCAGTTGTGCATCACAGGAATAAATCACTTTTTAAACCATATTCAAATAGAAAACAGCTTTTTTAAATTGTAAAAATATTTTTTAATATTATAGCATTTTTTGATTAAATAAATGCAGCCTTCACTCTTAAAGATAAAGGTTCCAAAAGGGTGTTTTTGCAGTGAAGAAACATTTTTCTCCCCCACAAAGAACCTTTCAGTAAACAGTTTTGTATTCGCAAAATCTAAAGAACCTTTCCAAGGTTCCACAGAAGGTTCTTTATAGAAGCAATGAGCAGAATAGTTCTATTTCAAAAACATATCTGTGTCTTGACTAGTTGTTCCATAAAGAACAGTTACAAGTGTGAAGAGTTAAAGGTTGGT
>JAUMHQ010000071.1:16735323-16753970 GCA_032361165.1 Enteromius paludinosus
GTTGGTTTATTCTGTGATGGCGTGTTGGGGCTCGTTGGCTCTCACCCCTGTGTGTGGCGTGGAGGGCGCGTCTCACTGAGCTCCATCCCTGTTTTCCACCCAGCTGTGGTGCTCGCCCAGGACTGGCAGATGACATCACAGCCATTGTAGCTGGAGGGGTGTCGGCGTTTACTCGGTCTAGGGCCAGGACAACAGCCTGCGGCTTGTGTGAGGTGTGGCGCTTTGTTGATACTGTGCTTGTGTTAGGAATGGCAGGTTTGCTCTGTTCAAGAAACCTTGCAGATGTCCTGTGGGAAAATTGGTATATTACTGTAAACTGGATTTTCAAGATAATACGCTTGTGCTTGTACAACTAAAACGGTTCTAATTAACAGGTATAAAAAAGCATAAGAATGTCACTTCTAGCATGCACTGTGACTTTAAAGAATGATATTAAATGAGATATTAAATATAGGGAAACGTGAGGACTGCAGGGGAGTGCGATATTATAGTAATTATTGTTTGAATGATATGTGAGCAGATATTACTGAGAATGTCTAACACACAACAAACACACAAAACAATGTGTGATGTTTGTATATTTATATCACACGGGCAAAAGCATTCTAGACACTTTGTCTGTTTAACCAATGAAAATCTTTCTTAAACAAACCGGAGAAGAACTTCTGTGCGTCTCAGAGCAACTGTGGTGTTTTGTTCTTAAATTAATCTGTTTTTTAATTAATCATTTGAGTCAATGATTCAATGAACCATTATGAAAGATGTGACAATGTGCATATTAACCACCCTTTCTGCTCTATATACAGTAGTATTGAAAATGACTAATATCACATAGAACTTAGGATGGATGAACAATGGGACACAAACAGTCACTCGCTTCATTTCTAAATGACTTGGCCTGTCTAAATTCAATAAATCACTTATTAAGACAGAGACTTGCTGCCACTTACCAACAGATTCAGGGTCACATATTTACAGTATCTATAACAGGCCTAAACAAGTCGAAGTACCAGCACAGCAGTTATTGTTGTTATATGTAGCTTAACTGTATTACAAACTGTTCTTCCGCTCACCTGAGCACAGGTGTAACATAGTTGGCTGGCAGGATCCCTACTTTGCCTGTTCTGAGAGACAGTCCACGGAGCCAACCCTCTTTGAATTTCCCATAAACCCCCACCATTTCACCTTTCCTCAGTTCCAGCTCTTCAGAGCGATGAGGTGTGTAGGAATACAGCGCAGCACACCTGAACATATCAAGTTAAGGAAAAAGTTCAACCAAACACCCCAAAACTTAACTACTGTCATTATTTACTTACAGCAATTGAACATATATAAAATGTTTTTTTTTTGCTTTAATGCAAGATAATCTTTAAGGTGATCCTTACATATGTCAAGATATTTTTAAATGTGCTATATAAATTGTATCGTATATGATCTCATGAAACACTTACACACTGATGGAGAGCTGCTGAGTGGCTGACATCTTGCTGTCTAAAGGCTGGGGGGACGCCTGAGGGTTAATCAGTGCCATGGTGATGGTCGGTGGACTTTCACCGCTCATTGTTCTGTCTCTCTGTAATAGACAGAAGGTAACTGGTATTTTTTTTATCTTGTGCAGCCACTGATAGCAAAGTAATCTCTTTAATTCAAGTGTAGCACAACACTTGACCTCCAAGCGTTCTTGCTTACGTAGTAGGTTGATGATATATAGTTTGCATGTCTTAAATGGGAAGTAGTACATTTTCTAATAATAACTTCACAACATATAATTAACAAAACAAAAAGAAAATAATAATCAAAAGGCAAAAACCAAGACAAGCAAAAACAAACAACAACAAAAAACAATTAATCTAATTAAAAACACAAAGCAAAACACATGCAAAAACAAAAGACAAAAATAAAAACAATGCAAAACAAAAAACAAGATGAGCAACAACAAAATAGCCCAAAAACAAAGCTAAAAAACCAAAAAGACAACAATAATGAAAAGGTAAAAAAATAAATAAATAAACTAACTAAAAACATGTAAAAACTAAATAAAAACACAATATATAAAACAAGATGAGCATCAACAAAATAAAATAAAATAGCACAAAGTTAAAAACAAACCAAAAATTAAAGCTAAACAGCATAAAGACAAAAATTAAGCAAAACAAAAAACAAGATTTCAGCAAAACAAACCAAGCAAAAGACTAAAAACAAAGCCAAAAAACACACAAAAATAAACAAAAAACACAAGAAAAGACAAAAACTAAAATTAAACAAAAAAAAAAAACAAGGCTAAAAACAAAAAAAAAATGAATAAATAAAAAAGCATGCAAAAAGAATATTGTAAAATGTTTTAAGGTTAATCCAGGGGGTCATTTTCTTAATTCTCTTGCATAAGAGCAAATGAAACGAATGAAAATGAGTTTCGGAGCTGACTCAGACTGAGACTTTTCTGAAGCACTGATAACAATCGACTAACAATGAGGCCATGGAAGAGTCCGTCTGAGCAGTCATGAGTCTTCCTCAAGCAGAGATCCAGTCTAATATTAGTTCATTACAAAAGCATAATGAGACAAGAGACAGATCTGTGAATTCTGTAACTTTGACAATGTCCACGCCTCTCTTAATCACTTACACCTACAGTATGTCCCATAATTATCTCGGAGAGAGCAGGTGATTACAGCTTAGTTACATCAGCACTGCCACAGAAGACACAGAAGGCCTAGAGTTAAACATTAACACATTTTATTCTGTGCAACTTACAAATGAGAAATACAGCGTAGGTGATTCATCTTAGCGAGGCGGTAACATAAGTAGTGCTGCCATCCAACTGTATCTTAAAAGTACCAGATAAGTACAATAGAGCATGTATTTTAAGAAAGTCGGTTTGGTCTCACATTATATGGCACTATGATTCTGGTGTGGGATTTACTAAGTCAGTCAATTTCACTAATAATAGCAATAAAAAAGGCACTATGAATTAAAATAAAATTTGAGTAAAAAGACTGAAAGAGGTTTTTTTTATTTGATTTTTTGGTCAAGCTTTAAACCTAACCCTAACTTAAAAAATATATATTATTTTTATCTAACATCTACTATACCAAATGTTTGGGCTATTTTAAATGTTTTGCCAAATTTACAATAAATTATTATTTTTAGGTGAACTACTTCTTTAAATACTTTGTTTCGCATCAGAAAGATGCTGCTGAGTCAGAAACAGTGGGCATGTTTTTTCTGTTGCTTCAGGGTGTTGCTGAAGAAAAAAAACAAACAAACAAAAAAAAGAAATAATGCAAGAAATCCAGTGTTAACTGGCCCCGGGCAGGTCGTAATACGAGTGACTTGTCTTTCCATGATGTGATGTTCTCATCACCTTCTATTAAAGACACAGCTGATGGCAGGAGGAGAGAGAGAGTCACTGCTCGATGGAGAGGAATGAGCCTTTCAACCAGATAAGAGGAAAGTGTTATGTAACCCTATATGAGTCATGAGCTTGTAAAGCAGCAACAGAGAAAGGGGCATTTTTAGCTCTCAAACACGCTAGCTTCCTCTCACACAGGAAAACATTTCATACTGACAGAGGAGAGAAATACTTGCACCCAGTGATGAGGGGAAATTCGAAAAAACGCAAGGAGGATTAACCTGTTTTAGGTGATTTCAATGCATTGTTAGTAGTGCTGGGCAACGATTAATTGCAATTGATTGCATCCAAAACATATATATATGTGTGTACTATGTACATTTATTATCTATATATAAGAAACACATACATACAGTATATATTTTGAAAATATTTACATGTGCTTTCAAATGATTAAACGCGATTTATCCAAAATAAAAGTTTTTGTTTTACATAATATATGTATGTGTTCTGTGTTTATTTATTATGTAATTATTTATTATAATTATTAATATTTAATATATATTTAAAAAATTCTTAAATATATACATGCATGTGTTTGTATTTATGTATAAATAATAAATATATAAATGCACACTCATGAATTCAAGACAAAATGTATGTGTATATAAATATATATATACACACACACATACATTTTTTCTTGAATTCATGAGTGCGCATTTATATATACATAATAAATATGCACACACACACACACACACACATATTATAATCAAATGTATCACACAAATTTGAGACTGAAGCGGCCATATTTGCATCATGCACACATTAATATACTATAAAAAAATCATTCCTTGTCTATACAAGAAGGACCAAAAACAAACCTATCTGACTCTCCACCCCTCTTGTGAACCCAAATAGGAGCTTAAAGTAGCATGTAAGGCTAACTAATGGCATGTCTGCACAGCTAATAAACAGCCCAACATCATTCCCACATGCTCACCTTAGGCAAGTTTCTGCGTGAGCTCCTCAGACGCGGCTTGTTAAATGTGCTGAGTTGTGGTGTCTTGCTGGAGGAGCTGGAACCGATGTGTGGATAGTTTTGGCTGTTCAGGAGACTGACATTTGGAGGCCTGGCCGACTTGTGAGACGCTCCAGCGATCTGCCTGGGGATGCTTGCCTCGACCTTCCGTGGCTGCAAATCCACAGAGTCCCTCCTTTTGCGTTTCTCCAGAAGCTCGTACGCCGCCGGATTTGGCTGCAGCCGGGGAACACAAAGCGGTTTAAAAAGAAGCAGAGATGCACAATAAAGGCATGCTGGGTTGCGTAAGCCGCTCTACCTGCTGCGTCTGAGTCAGTCAGAAAGAAAAGTGCGGTTAGTCCCACCTGCTCGCCCTAAACTTCCTATGTAAGTGTCAGCTGGAGCTGCTGATCTGAAGAGTACGGCGTTAAGATGGACTGGTGCAGCACATGTGGGCAGGAGGAGTGATGCTCCCTCTCTCTGTTTTTCTCATGATGTGCTGCTGCTCTGCCACCGAAGGAAAAGAAAGCATTACTGTGCCTTTACGCCTGGCTGCTCAGATGCCCGAGCGAGGCTGGCTGTTTTATCAGCGTAACCTCAGACATAATCCAGTGCACGGATAATGAAAAGCATTCCTTAATTATCCGGTGGCACAAGAAGTTCACCGGAGCAGCACACATGTCACTCACAGATAGCACGCTCACTAACTCTGTTATCACACAGTGATAAGTAGAGATGAGGGCCTATTGTTCTGAATCGTGACATTAAACAGAGAAACGATTAGGGGTCAGTGAAAAGACTGACGAGCTATGACTAAGATATAACGTCATGAGTGATTTTTCATTTTTGTATATTCTATATTGCATAAAGCCTTTTAAAAGTGCAAAATAGTAAATTTCAGTCAAAAGTCAAAAGAATGTTTTCCACTAAGAAGCCTATTTTTATATCTACAATATATATATATAATATATATATATATATAAAAAAAATCACATGTTATGTTCAGTATTAACTAAATAGTGTTTCTAAGAAATACTACAATGACAATGTAAATAAAGTAATATTGTATATTTCGAGCAAGTTACTATAGGCCCGGCTTAAAGTGCAGTGCTAACTATCATTGCAATGTATAAGAAAAAGATTAAACACCTCTGGTTTAAACTGTTGTTAAGATATTAAACAGATCTGAATGTAAAGAATGAATTATAGTTGTAAAATCAATGCTCATTTTAAAACAGTAAAACATTGAGTATTTTTTGCATAGCATTGAACCATTTATGCAAAATACTGTTTCTTGTTTAATTATCTTATTATTATTGAGGTTAAATATGATCTGGACATATATGATTTATTTTGGAGATTCTTTTGGCATGTTTGAAATCGTGAATAACAGCCTGTTGTCTTACCTCTGTGAGCTGCAAAGGAAAAATCCCAACTTTTTCTCCAAGTTTACCTTCAACCCAATTTTCATTCACTTGTTTGATTAGAGTAATGCTGTCTCCCTGCAGGGGGAAGAGAGAGGGAGAGAGATGTGTTAGACATCCCTGAAGACGTTAACTTAGCTGGAATCACTCTAAGCTGCAGGCCCATTACACCCTTAACTCGGCTCCAGACCCATTTGGACCATCTGCACAGGGGAAAAAAACAACACTCCAGGAAAATGTCCTTTAATGGATGCAGTGCCTGAGTCAAAACTGTTATATAACTCAAGTCCTGCGGTGTGTCTAACAATACTGCTATATTAAAGAGCCCAAAGAGGAGAGCTTTATTTGCTTCCCAGGTCCCACATTATAATTCACACTAATAAGGCAAATAATACTAAACATGCTTATGTTCTACACACAATAGCCTCAAACGGTACTTTTCACTACATTTCACTCACACATAAAAATGTATAATACATGTTTATAGTGTGTCTGTGTGTGGGTGTTTATACATATGAAACCTTTTATTTAGTGTTAGGTTGGGTTCTGAGATTCTGAAACTAACTTTTTATATACAGTACATAAAATACAAGTTAATTTCTGTTTTGAAATGTAAAAAAAAGTAAACATAAGGGTCATTTGAACTACGAGAAGTCAGAAATGTGAGATTTAAACTCAGAGTTGCAAGAAAGAATCAGAATTGTGAGAATTCAATTTAGAACTGCAAAAAAAATAAATTTGAATTCAGAATTGTGAGAAAAATAATCAGAATTCTGAATTAGGGCTGGGTGATTTAATTGTTGATTAATTCATACGCATTTCATCAGTACAGCCGGTTCTTTGAGTCAGCTGTTTTTAAAATGCACGGCAGTTGATACACTTAGCCATAAATCACTGACGAGCTACGCAACATCATCTTCAGAATAAGAATAAGATTCATTTTGAATGCAAAATTGCGTAGCTCGTCAGTGATCTAGGGCTCTGTGTATCAACTGCTGCGCAATTTAGAACTGCAAGAAAAATAGTTTAAATTCAGAATTGTGAGATTTAACCTCAGAATTGCAAGACAAATAATCAGTATTTTAAGATTTAAACGCACTTTTTTTTTTTTTACTTTTTTACAATTGTGAGAATAAAATTTAGAACTGCAAGAAAAATTGTTTGAATTTTGAGATTCAAACTCAGAATTAATAAATAAAAAAAAAAAAGTCTGAATTTGTATACATTATAATGTATATATTTTACATTTTGTGGCAGAAATGGCCTTCCACACTTTTTGGCCATCCAAGAAGTTGAAAAATAGCTTAGAAGAGCTCAGTCTAGAAAAATATTAGCATGTAAAAAAATATTAAGTGATGTTTATAAATGCATGATTAGCCACGGCTGGCACCGCATTACTAAATCAGTCCATTTCCATTCCGTCCAATCAAACCCATAAGCCTACTCCTTAAATAAGCTCCCTTCCTTATCTCGTTACGCATCCCTCCTCCGCCCCTTCTTTGCCTCGTTCTGCGCCTTCCCGCAACGGGGGCCACGCAGGGTTCGAGCCAGATGCCGAGCTCAGCCCTTGCTAGGGTTCAAACTACTAGGGCTCGGAGTCCGCCGATCTCCCGGCTCGCCCCCTGGACCGTACGCCAAAAATTCTTTAATTATTTATCAAAAGGAAGCGTGAATTCGTGAATGCCAGTTGCTTTGATTTTTCTTTATGCAGTGATATTCACACATTTCTTATGGCTTTTTGAGGCCACTGCCACAACCCAACTGAATTATGGCGGTGCAATGATTAAAGAAGAAGAAATCAAACTAAACAGGTATGTCAATAAAGTACAGGGATGAACCTTGAAGAAGGTCAAGCATTCCTTGCTGTCCCCTGGATCCAGATTGTTAGCGTTGAAGTCATACAGAGCTCTGCAGAGGGCCAGAGGCTGCGGCTGCTCACCGATGACCCTCACCACATCCACCGGGACTAGACCGCTGCCGTCTCTGCCTTCCCCATAATACCAGTTATCATCCACCCTCCAGCGCAGGTAAATAACGTCACCTGACCTCATTGTGAGCTCGCCAGATGCGCTACCCTGGAAGTCATACAAAGCTTGAGCTTGGACCTGAAACAAATAAACATAGCATAGGGAAGAACATAAATATGGAAGCCATTCTAGGACAATTATACTATTACAGTGTGCCATTAGAAAAGGACGTGACGTGTGGCCAGCTATGGTTTTCTATACTAGGAATTTGTGCTCTGCATTTAACCCATCCAAGTGCACACACACAGCAGTGAGAAGTGAACAACTATGAGAATTCATGGTTGTCCACAATTCATAATATTTTAGAGCCCTTTTGTCCTCTAAATTATTCAAAAATGTTTTTGTTTTTTTTTGTTATGCTCCAAATAATGCCATGACATGAAATACTTAATTAACAAAGCTTTTTTTTGACTGAATGACCATGCAACAATTTTTTTCCTGTTATAGACTGAAGTAAATTGAACTCTGTATAAAATGTAACTCAATTGTCAAGCAGATCTGAAAGTACAGTTGAAGAATGCATTATGGTGTATTTTTTTCAATTCATGCTCTTTTAATAATAAAAAGCTAAATTTAATAGCTAAATAGATTTATGCAAAGTTAATATTTTTTCATTTTAATTTCATGGAAATTAAATATGATTTAGACTTTTTTAAGAGAGATATTCAGTCTATAATTATTTTATTTATTCAGTTTTTGTTATAAAAGACTAAAACAACATTAGAAAATGTGAAACATTAACACAAAAATATACGTATTATATAAAATGTGTGTCACTAAAAAAGAAATAGAATTAACTGACTTCTGCAAACAAAAACATCTAACAGCACTCTTTGTTGTATGCAGGACTATAAATGCATGTATACTAAATTAGAGGCTTGAAATGAGAAATCCAGTGAGAAAAGGTCCCCAGAGCTCAAAAGCATCCTGAACCTCTAAACGGCATTACTGTGCAAATGCAATGGCTTTTTTCCCAAACGTAACTCAAGTCCACCGACCTACTTAAACCAAACCAAGGCCCAGTGTGTTTCAGTGGACATTGTTAAACACAAACACAGGGATAATAGGGCTCTTAAGCCGATCGAATTGTCAAACTGACCCACCATATAAAACAACATAACAACCATTCAGATACACATTTCATCATTATTTACGATGCACACGATTACCGCTCAATAGAAAAACAAACATCATGCTCTGTTTGATGTGGCATGACAGCTGACATGGCGTAATATGATACATGCTAGAGAAAGTTTTGAAAATATTCACACCCTATATCAGAACAACTATAAATCACATCATAACCCCCAAAAGAATAATACATGTTTACATGTGTGTGTGTGTGTGTGTGTGTGTGTGTGTGTGTGTGTGTGTGTAGCCATACAAAACTTTTTTTTCTGGGTTTTATATACAGGTATTTATAAAATGAACTGTCAGAATTGTGAGATTTAAACTTAGAATTGTAATATGACATAATATGATTAATTCTAGAGAGTTTTGAAAACACCCTACATCAGCAATAAAATACATCATAACCCCTAAAAGATCAAGTTTTTAATTAGTGTTGTTAAAAGATCCATCGTGATTAATCACATCAAAAATATTGTGTATTATGTATATATTAATTATTTTGTTAATATAGGCCATATTAATAATAATTATTATTTTATATTATTATGCATATATAAATACAAATATAGTGATAGTGATATAGTGTTTAATATATAATTAAAAAATAAATATATAGATATGCATTTGTGTGTACTTACAGATTAAATAAATATACAGTTCACACACACACACACATTATGTAAAGAAAAACTTATTTTGAATGCGATTAATCTTATTTTTCTGAATTTAGAAACAAAAGCAAACAAGCCTAATCTTAAGTGCATGTCACAAAACTCACCAACAGCAGCTGCAAAAAAAAAAAAAAAGGGACAAAGGCTGCTTTTTAAGTCTCGAATCATTACTCACGCTCTAATGCAACAAAAGCACATATTCTTACCCCCTGTTTGGGCAGATCTTGAGAGTAACTGCTTAAAAGGTCCTCCTGGAGCGTGGAGCTGATATATCTGACGGACCTGTCCCTCGGCGTGCCCCGCTCCTGGAGGTTCTGGAGGACTCTCAGCAGCAGAGGGTTATTGGGGAGCTCCTGCACTGATCCTGGAACAGCAGTTCTGCACTCGGGACAGCACATCTGAGGAGGGTGTGAAGCCTCGTGCTGCTCGAGGCACGCCATACAGAACGTGTGCTGGCACGGCAAGACCTTGGCAGACGCGTCCAGAGGCTCCATACACAAAGGACACTCTAACAGGTCCAAAACAGCCAGATCCTCCATCATACAGGAACACACACTCCACCTCCAGCACCTGAGACACAGTTTCATAAAGCACTCCGAGCTAATAAAGTCAAAAAAGCATTTTATCTGCCTAACCATAGAATGATTTCTCACTGTAAACCTGTTTAGCCATGTACTTCCGTCAACACCTGTTCATTACGCTATTGTCATATGCAAACAGGTGTGAGAGCCGAGCGACGTTTGTAAAAACAGTCACGACACACGTTTATGTTTAAGTTATGAGAGGGAGTACTGTAGGTTATGTAACTATAATCGAGCTTACATTTCGCTCTTATGGTCTTGTGCGAGCCAAAAACGCATTTTCATTTAAATTAAGATCAGGTGAGTCGCGCGTGACGTCACGTCTACCTGGTTGAAACACTGCGTTCGCGGCGATACCGAGCGAGTTAGATATAAAATTGAACATTGTACTGAAAAGTAGTTAAACATTCACGTACCTTGTGGTCATGTAGGAATGGAAGAAGACTGAAAATGGCACGGTCGATTGAGAGCTGCCCTAAACTGGATGTTTGCGGTCAGGTGTCATCTTACATCAGTCCTCAGTGTCACTGAGATTCAGAAACACTAAGGAAGAATTATGAAGTCAAAATAATGTGTTCATTGCTGCTGTACACCTGTATAAGTTAAGATATGTTAATTGAGTGATTATTAAAAAGACAGATATTTGTAATGGCTTTTATTATGAATGTAATATAAATATTTAAATAAATAATATATATATATAACTGGAGCTGTTTTATTTCTGTACGTTTTTTATTTATTTCATGTTTTTATTGTATTATCTGTATTGTTTTTTGTGTTTTTTTAACCTGCAGTTTGACTGAGAATAATTGCAATGCAGAATACAAGAATGCATAATAACAGTTTTTGCTTACACACATTCTATATATAATTGACAATATGTGAAATGTTTGTTAAATATAAGGATAATATGAAAATAATAGGCTATTTGAGAATAACAAATTATGCATAATTAAGCTGTCATTCAGTAAAAGCTAGTTGGGGCCAGAATGGTTGGTAGTTACTGATAAACTTCTTGTAGTAGGCTAGTTATTGATAGATTACTTACTGCTGAATAGAATGGATTGCATGGAGAATAATTAAGAGATTATTTACTTGTCTTCCCATCAGGCTGTTTAATGTGCTAAATGTGAATATACATTTAAAACATACTCAAAATGTCAAGATTATTAGACTATTATTAGAGTAAGATAAGAATAATTTTTCTCGAGGTAAGGCCGAAATCAACATTGAAAACACAGATCTGATTTGTTGACAGCTAACATCTTTAAGGTTAGATAACAGTTTATCACCTAGATCTTGGATTTGTGCGTGTGATTGTTTAAAACGAAACTTTCCTGTACTTGTGAAATATGCTATAAACACGATACAAATACACAATAGCTGAATAAGTTACAGACAACCCAATTGGTCCAAATTTAATTTTAAAATATTACTGGCGCCCTCTAGTGGTAAATAAGTGCAGTCGAATTCTAACGATTTCATTAGTCATTCAAGTTTTTTCAAAATAGAACCCCATCGGGAACTTCTAATCTTGTTTATATGTTCCTTAGTCATAAGACTCGTCCTACATGAACAGGCATATGTTTCAGACAGACAGATTAATGAGCAGTGGATATATATTGACAGATAAGACGAGACAAGCCTAACGATGATGGGAGATCTGCTGGTGACTGCAGCATAAATCGTCCCCTGCTTTACCCTGCAATGAAACAATCCAGACATCTGTTTGAATCTATGGGATTTCAATTTCACACATCCCTTAAACCCCAAAATCCCGTTAACATCTCACGGCTAAATTATTCATTAATATTGGCTCTGCCTTCTGCACAAGTTCAGGACATTCACTTAAATTTTTTAAGGGTGCATTAATTTTTTATCTGTTTTGTAAGTCTGCAGAATGTGGGAGTTTTTTTTTTTTTTTTAAACAGAGATTCTTAAAAAGAAAGATTGGTTGTCTTTATGTGTGTGATACCCTGTAGTTTCATATCAGTGGTTCACTGAAGTATTATATGCATGCTTTTCTTGTAGGCTACATGTTTTGTAAGATTAGGTTAACGACCTGACAGTACTCAGTATGGCTTTGGCTGCTGTAAGACTGAGTGTTTGTGACGGCTGGGGAGTAATTGCAATGCTTTAATATGCTCTTGCTGGGTGTCTAGGTTTTGGCCTCCCATCTGACAGAAGCAAAGAAGATCTAGCCAGCAGAGGGCGCACTTTGCACAAGCTTTTCTTTTTCAATTTTAAGTGTTTCCTCTTTACGTAAAGTTTATCACTGGCTCATAATAACAGCGGTCCATTACTTTTCTCGTTTCATTGGATTCTTTGTTTGTTTTCGATCATTCTTTCAGATTTGTGCTTTCTCTGCAGTAATCAAGTCATCTGAGTTCTATGGGTGTTTATAGGCTTCCATTACAGAGCATCAATTATTCATGGGCTGATTATATGGGTATTGTTTCCTGCAATTATTTCTGAGAGTTTACATTTATCAGAATTGCCCACACACGTATAGGCATTCACTTCTTGCTCAGCTGGATGCGGAGTTTACTATTGTAACTACACAGTCGCTTGTGATGATCACAATGTTAAAATCTTTGGAGCGGTGTCTAGGCCAGAGAGAAAGAGAGCAACTGTAAATCTAAACACTGTTAAGGTAGCTCTGAGTAGTGCGTCATTTCAGTTTTCTTGCTGGGGGACGTCAATCTATTGTGTGTACAGCATTTTCCTTGTTGCCGTTTCTGGGATGCTACAGCACCTTCTGTTTGTCCTGCTTCTGATGTTTTCTTAATTATGCTTATATCCATATGTGCACCATGTGTGGCTATGCAGCTCACAGAGTGTTTAATGAAGAGCCGGCTGTGCAAGACCAACCTGAACAACAACATTTTTTAAAGGTTAAAAGCCACATTTGTTTTCGACGCAAAAGGATAAAACAGTTCCCAGAGATTGAGCGGTACAGTGTCTAGTCAAAAAACTTAGTCTGCCACTTTAGATGATACACAATTTAAAAATATCTATAATTTATGTTATAGATATATTACTTATCAATTTGTGCACAGTTGTATTGTATTACCGTACTCATAGGCTAAGTCTTATTTATAGCATTGTAACCTGAGGGGGGAAAAACTGCAGATTAAAATAAACCCTCAAATCAACCCTAGATAGATAGATACACTATGTTGCCAAAAGTATTGGGTCACCGCCTTTTGATGAACAGATATGACTACTTTAGTACAAACAGTTTGGACAGGACCCCTTCTACATAACAAACCTCTGTGTATAAGGCAAGGTTTAAAAAGAAATGATTCGGTCAGTGTGGAAGAACTTGACTGCCCCGCAGAGAGCAAAGTCCTAATGCCAGCTGAACACCTCTGGTGTGACTTTAAATGCAGACCCTGAGCTAATAACTCATCACCAAACACCAATGACTTGTATGTCTGGGTACAGTCAGTTTAGACACTTCCAAAAATGTGAAAAACAGAGATTGAAATACAATTAGTAAATACATGAATTATGTTTCCATCTTTATTGCCACAGCTCTGCAAGTGCCTTTTTCTGTTCTAAAGAAGGGGGTGCCCCAATACTTTTGTCCATATAGTGTATGTACAAGTCATTGGTGTTTGGTGATAAGATTTTGGCTCTTGGTCTGCATTTAAAGTCACACCAGAGGTGTTCAGCTGACATTATAACTTTGCTCTCCACGGAGCAGTCAGGTTTCCTCCACACTGACCGAATCAATCATTTCTTTTTTTTTCAACATTGCCTTATATTGTCATGTTAGAATAGAAAGGGTCCCTGTCCTGACTGTTAAATTAGAATAAGAATAGAATATCATTATATGCATAAATACTAAGGTTTGCATTCAGATATGTTCATGGGAAAGGGGTGACCGTATTTGGTAATATAGTGTAGATAGATAGATAGATAAAAAAGATGTAATCAAATCTGCATAACAAAATATTTGGAACAAATACAAAAGATTTGACACAAAACAGTGAAAAAAAGAAGCTAAAACAAACATAGATCAAAATATTCAACCCCCTGCTATGAAACGAAAGTTGAAAATCTGTCACATTGGATCAGCTTAATTATCCTTGTCTGAAGGCCTTGAATCTAATTTGGAAACCAAATGTTAGCTGCTTAAGTAGCAGGTGGTCCCCTGCCAAATGCCTTTACCATCCATCTGCGGCGCACCTGTGCACTCATTCTGCTTCTCCTCTGCTTCGACAGGTTATTATATTTTTCATTGAGAAATGCACTGTGCCTCTCAGCTCTGGGCGATGACACCATCACAGAAGAAGCCACTGTACATGATTGAATTAATGACTGAAAATGCCACTGGACGCTGGTACTCCAGCACGACGAGAAGAACAACGAGCCACTTAGGCTTGGGTTCGGCGGTGACCTGATACGGTTGTGCATGTCCATTAAGAGCGGCCTGTCATCAATGTGGCATCTGTGATGTTGTGACATTATGCCTGACCTCTAGGCGAGCTGTCTAAGGTCCTGTTTGCCTTCTGGACCTGACGGGACATCATCAGAAATAAACCTCAAGCGCTCCCATTACAGAGGACATTACGTTCATTTGCAGAAAAATTATTTTATATGAGTATGATAGAGCTTGTGCTGCTTAGTTTAACATATTTAGTTTCGACACTCACACGTCAAAATTAATTCCTATGATAGAAATTTCAGGACCAAGCTAATATATTTCCAATATTACAGTAGCCTATACATTATAATTTGGGGAACATCATGAAATATGTTCTAAGCTTAAATGTATCCAGATGTAATAATAAGTTGATTATGTTCATACATGTTACAGATAACAAATAAATGTTTTCTTTAATTTTGACATATGTGAAATTATTCTCTTGATATGAAATATATAGTGATAAATATATTTTATGTGTGTATATATATATATATATATAAATGTTATTTAAAAAAAAAATATGTATTAGATGTATTTACGCAAATATATTTTATATATATTTCATATATTTTTTTTACCCTTTTTGTATATTTTGAAGTGTATTACAAAATATATTATACACACACACAAATATAAAAATGTTTGTTTTATGGCGTTTATGTGTTTGGTGGTGCTATATATTATTTTATAGATAATATATTAGTATTCATATTATATTTCAATGTATTAAAATTATTAATTAAATATATTGTAGAATTTTTTTGATCAAATAATATAATAAATATAGTAGGCTTTATAATATATTCAATATTATATCATAAAATTATAATATATGTATATATACAGACACACATTTTCTCTTTTTTTTGCTGTATGGAGTGAATGTGTCTGGTGTTGGTATATATATATATATATATAGTATAAAATATATCAGATTTATATTATATTTAATTAATTGTATTTATATATAAATATTTTGAAGCATGTTTTACTATATAATTTTTTTTTCAATACATTGAAATACATTTAAAATGTACATATCTTTTCACATATTTACTTTTTTTACAGTATGGATTGGATGTGTTTGGTGGTGGTGTGTGTGCATGGATCATCCATGGAGATTTACATCTGCCTGTGAACATTAAAAATGGGACATCCATGGCACATGCATGTGGCTCAGTCTATACTGAAGCCAGCTTTTAATGGAAGAACACGTAAACAGCTGTCAGAACAAGCAAAGGGCCTAAATATAGGACGCACACACACAAACATGCAAGCAAGCCAGCTGCCTCCCTGTTTGTCCTCACTGAGAAACACACATTTCCACTGACACTAAAAAAACGAGCGGGAGAGAGGGGGTTGACTACAACATAAAACCAGACTCTCCTTTTCTATGCCCTGGGTTAAGGCTGATTAACTAGCGAAATTAGAAAACCAACCACAATGGCCTCACGCCAAATACAATTTTGAAATAATTGATCCCTGCAATTCCCTCATGCTTTATTCCCATTGATTTCCAATGAGCGCTATCGGGCCCAAAGGAAAATTCCATCTCTGGTGAATAAGAATGCAGGAAGGAAAATTAGGCCACATTTAACATCAGTGCACACAAAAAAGGGTCTGTCTGAATGCTTACTGAACTGATAAGACCTTAATTTATTATAGCATGGCTACTCATAAACAAAGAGAGCGAGGCACGGCTCACCGATGAAAAATAGAGAGAGCGCTCATGGTGATTTCAGTATTCAAAAGGAAAGGAAACTTTGCTTTTTGAGTTGTGTTTATGCAGCTGGTGCGAAACAAACAGTCTCCTTTTATTATTTCTCCAGATACCGTGCAATAAACCGTTCGGTTTCAAAGTGAAACTAGTAACATGATTACATAGCTTCCCACATGTTTGTAAATGATGAAACTAATTCACATCTGAAATTATACTGGCTGCCGTTCCCACACTTATCTGCTGGGAAACAAACCAGCTCAGTAATCGTGGCTTTGATGTGTTTGTCTGTATCTAATTCCAATTCCATACAAAGATATCATTTTTGAACCGAGGACACAGTTCTTTTGCTTCAAATTTTATGCTGCGAGTCCCCCGAGTTTTAATCCTTTCATTAAATGCTTGCAAGCAAAACCTTCTTATACAGCTGCTCTGATCTGTCGGTGCTTGCAGATAAGCATGCTTTCGTTTCATGCAGGTAAATGCATTATTATTACAAATCTATCATGTGCTGAAATGTTTACTATATACATTAATATGAAGATGCATTACAGATGCGTTACAGTATGTAAAGTACACACACACACATAGACATACATATAATTATAAATAGACAATATATATTTGTGTGTGTGTGCGGGTTAATGTGGTTTATGAGGACACAGGAAATTTGTATAATGACATGGGTATGACATAGGTATTACAATATGTAGGTGTTTTATGAGGACATTTTCAGTGTCCCCGTAATTCAAAAGGCTTAAAAAACATGCTAAATGGTGTTTTTTATGGAAAAGTCCCCATAAATCACAAAAACCAGCATGTGTGTGTGTGTGTGTGTACTTTAACCATACAGCAACATAAATTTTGGTTTCAACTGTAACAAGCTGCACTTTTGTGGCTCTCGCTGAATGGCACCAGCAGGAACTCTCTCCCGAGTATTAGCAGTTTCTAATACAGTTTCTAATAAAAACTTCTAATAGCAGTATTAGAAGTTTTTGAACATTCTGCCGGTGGGAAAGAACCAGGCGAGGAATTGCTGTCTCTCAAGCAAGGCACCACTACAATACACTCTCACATTTCGGACTCCAGCTTCTCAGACCGGCAGGGATTCAGAACCGTTGAAGCTAATTGTATCACTGCAGATTATGTGAGGAGCTGCAGACGGAACTTGCCTGTCCAGATGATGGTAAATCTCTGGAGGATTATATGGATCTGGCGATTCGGATCGACAACCTTCTGAGCTCACCGCGGAAGGAGCTTCATTCGCTTACCTCTTCCCACACCATCCACCACAACTGACACCGCTCTGCAATCTCCGCCTAGCCTTTAGCCAAAAAAAAGGGCCACTCAACTGCCTCTGCACAGGCCTTTGACTGCGCATTTGACCTAATGCCTGGAACCATGCCCACCAGAGGGCGTGTTTTCCCCTTGTCCCAACCAGAGACAGGGGCCATGAATCAGTACATCACAGAGGAACTAGCCAAAGGGTTCATACATCCCTCCACCTCACCCGCTTCAGCTATCTTCTTCTTTGTCAACATGGATGCACGACAGGCGATCTCTCTTCTTTTCCCCGATTCCAGTTCTGGATCATGTACCACCCCGGATCTAATAATAGTAAGGATCTAAGAACAGTAGGGCCGATGCTCTATCACTTTTTCATGAAACTTTCCCTCAAACCTGAGCCCCAGAATATGCCCAGAACCCATTACGGACTGCTACTGCCTGCTACTGCTACTTGGCATCCAAAGAGCCGTTCGAAGAGTAAGAGAGCAACCCGATCGTCGCCCATGCCAGGGTCCCACCTACAAACCTGGACAAAGGGTCTGGCTGTCTTCAAGGGACCTGCAAAAAGTTTAGCCCAAACTGATTGCGGCCAGGTGCCGCTTATTATCCACTCTTTAAGCGGACTAGTCAAACGCGAAGCCTTGTTTGCCTAGCAACAATTCAGAGCATTTATTTCAGCGTTTATTCTGCCTTTCTGTGTATTACCCTTGATCTGTTTATCCGTTTACGAACCCTGTCGCCGACCCCGAACCTTTGCCTGGATATTGACATTGATTATGTCTTACCTCTGATTGTCCTGTTTGCCGTGTCTCGACCCTGCCTGCCTGTTACTCCAAATAAAAATATACAGATAGAACATATTTAAATACAATATATTCAAATATATTTATAAAAATATATTTGAAGCATATTTAAGCAAAAACATTAAATTCAATTCAATTCAAATTTATTTGTATAGCGCTTTTCATGATACATATCATTGCAAAGCAGCTTTACACCAA
>JAUMHQ010000071.1:16784933-16800737 GCA_032361165.1 Enteromius paludinosus
GAGACCGGGTTTTTTCCCAATGTATTCAGAGGGCAGACAGCAAGACGATCAAGGGGTGATGCATACGGTTTGAGATACAAATTAAATCGAGCTAAAATCCTGCAACATCGCATAGAGCACCTTTAAGGAGACATGAAGGAAGTAATTTTCCAACCTGGTCTCATAAAAATATGTACCTCTGTGCAGTTTTTGTGCCGCACTGTTTTTATGTGCCTTACTGCACGTTTTGCTGCTGTTTCAAAGATAAAAATGTCCACTGAGTGGCGCTAAAACACAGGTTTAATACGTGAAACCTGGCATTCTTTTATTATGTTGATATAGGTATGTATTGCGGTGGTTCAGAATTGAAATATCAGTGAACTGTAGCTAAAAGTGAATTCTCTATCATGTTGGAAATATACCCTACACCATATCCAACTCTAAACCTACTCGATAGTGTTAACAAATGCAAAACTGATATAAAAATGCATTTGTTGATCTAGCCATGTAATTTCAACTTCCTTTTATGCAGATTCGAACAGTTTGTCAAACAGTAGCTACACAGGATCCGAACCGGAGCTCCTCGTCTCTCAAGTACATCTCTGAAGTACATCGCTTAAAACATACCCAGGTACTTTTTTTGCCATGAGACCATGTAGTCTTCTCTAATTCATATTATATGAAAACAAAATGTAAAACACATGTATGACCAGAATTCACGGTATTCATAAAACAGTAGGCATTCATAAAACAGTAGGCATTTAGTATGAGTATTAAAAAAAGCTATAATTGTAATGATTAGTTATTAGTTATCGCACTTTTATTCAGGTGCAGAATTAAACGGTGATTGTGCATTAACAGCACATTCTGAATTTATTCTTATACTAGCTTATTTATGCATCACTGTGCCACGTATCATGGCAAAGCCAGCATAATGAATGTGGTACATATATAAAACATACATTTTAAGAGTACTAAAAAAATACCTAGAGAGTATGCATTTTTTTATGTATCTTACATCTTACATACATTGGATTTGTGCCTTAACCTCCATAACAAAGCATCATCACAGTTTTCCTAAGCACGGAAATCTTTAATACACCGGATATGACTGGTTCCTCTGGAAAATCTCTTCTCCATTTACTTTCCATCTCAGGTAGAGTGGGTCTTTCTGTACAGCAGCCTAGAAAGCAACAGTCAGGATCTGCCCCATCTCAACTCCCTCAGCGGACAAAAAACTCGTTTCTTGTGCCAGTTAAACAATGGCTGTAAATGACCAGCGTTCACAGGAAGAATAGACACTGCCTATTCACATGAGGTTATAGCGAGAATAATCTTGGTCTGTCTTTGGTGTATTTTGACAAGCTTAGTTGCCTAGCTTGGGTTTGAAGTGCTGTGGGCCTAATACACTGCTTAAAGCACATTTGATTACCCCCCCAACCCACAGCCTACTGTATAATAAGCACTGGACTAGAAACAATGTGACAGGCTAAGTCGTGATGTTGCAATACATTAAATGCAAAATTATAGAGCATGGGCTAGATTCTAGGTTTTGAACGTAGAGACAATTATGCATGCAGCGCCAACTTCACTGGACGTTTCTGCTTTATGATGCAAAAACATGCCGTAGATCATCAGTATTCTTGGGCAACAGAGAAGGTGACCTTAAGAAACATCTAATAGCTTTTTAATTGAGAAACTTTCAAGCTGGCTTGTGATGTAAATAATTAGCGGTACTGTTTTGGTCCTTAATGATCAAAAGAATAAGACTCATCCATTTGAAAAAAGGTATTGTTACTGAAAATGATCAACAACATTTTAAATTCATATTTCATAATTTATTCTTATTGTATTAGCTTTCAGGAGAAAAAAGTTGTTTTTACATATTTTGGGCTGTTCATCTTCAAAGTGCAATGTGCTTTAAAACTAATAAGGCTTTGCTTGACAACAGGTTAAGATTTTAAGATTAAAATGTAATGCTAAGACTGATGCAGGCCATAAATAATAACGAGAAAAAGTCAGTACATGGGTTCCATCTGAATGCAGCTATGAAATATGTGAGATGTTTATGAATCGTATGATGCTCATGCAGTTAGAAATCACTCTGGCTGTAATCTTTGGTCATTAATCACAGCTATTAATTAATGCAGAGACAAAACTGACCAGTTGGTACAAATAATTAAAAAAATGTCGAGGACAACCTGCAGCACATTTTCTAACTGCAAGAATGGGCAGAGATGGCATGTTAAGTGATGAAGCACATAAGAAGGAGGATGAGTAAGTAAGCGACAAAGAAAAATACGCAACCCTTATGACCGCAAATGATATATTACCAATCTCTCGGGCGGCCTAAATTGGTAAAATGTGTCATGTGGGAGATGTTCTGAGAAGTAACAGCACAAGAGAAGGCAGTGAGGCCTGTAAAAAGCAACTGGTTCATTTCACCAGGGGATTCAAGAGCAAACAAATTCAGAAGAGAAACAAGAATCCACCAATCATGCTGTAAACTCAACTGTGCGACGTAAAGTGGAAATATGACATTTCAAACATTAAGTGTAATGCAAATAACTACATTATAGTTTTAACTTGTTATCTGGTGTGGCAGAAGTGCCCATTCGATGCAGATGCACATTCCCAAGTAGATTTTAAATGCAACTTTAAATGCAAACAATATAATAATTTGCATACTCGTCAAAAGCTGTGGTAGAAGTCCAATCTTTAGCTTTCACATCCTCATGTCTCTCCAAACTCCTTGCCGTTGAAGAGAATGTCAAAGCCGCTTCAACTAAAATTCATGATGATAATAGCTGTCAAGTTCATTTGTTTGGCTTATTCAAAAAAGTAATAGGTTGGGATTTAAAGCCTTCATGTCAAATAAACGTGTGCTACTATAGATCATCTCATTTTACCCTAATAAAATGTAACATCTAATTAGAAAAAAAAATTTTTTTGTTTTGTCATTCCTTATTTTTTATTTAAATCTAGGACTAGTCTTAAACCCTGTTCGGGAAACCGCCCCATGGAGTTTAAAGTCCTTTTTAGGTGATTTTTGGGATAGACACTTTGTACTTGATTTTATGTAGCCCTTTGTGATTTCTATATTTGTTTTTGAAGCCATTGAGAGAAGCCAAAATGAAATATCTCAAGTAGCAAGAAATCTCTTCTTCCATTTATGATGTACATCCGAGACTAACATATAATATATAAAATATTCGGTGGGTTGTATCTATTGTTAACTGACAGAGCCAATAAGCACAGCACTTGACTGTGGTGTAGATTTAGACTTACAGTATACTGTAGCATGACTTCTTATCTTGATGTGTCATAAGTTTTTCCATTATGTGTGGGCAATGGGAGGGGCTGAATGCTGCAGTAATTATTATGATGACAGTGAACAAATCATTAAGCAGCCATATGTCCATTCGCCCCAAATTTTGTTACTGTCCTCCAGAAGCTCTCTGTTCCAGGCCCACTCTTTTTAGTTTTTCCAAGGGGACTCGTTTGGAATTAAGCACAAAGTGATTTTTAATTGGCCATATGCTGCAACATCTCTCTCATTTAAGACAAAGGCAAGTCAAATGAAGCACTAATGAAGGCAGGTGCTGGAGAACAATTGCATATCCAAAAGGTGCACATGTAGTTAAATAAAGAGAGATGTGAGTGAGTGAGCAATCGAGAGAGAGTAGGAAGTGACATGATCATCGCTGTGGTAGATTACTGAAATATTCATACCCTACTCTGTTCATATCCCTGAGAGCTATACTTGAGGGAATTCTCCACATCTGCATTGGCTCGAAAACCTCTCTCTCTCTTCTATCGCGGACAAACTCAGTTCAGTCTTCTAATACTTTAAGGGAACTGCATTTGTCACTTACATTAATGAGCACAATCTTAGTTCGAGGCTGATTATAGAATTGATCTGAATAGAATTGATCAAGCTATCAGAGTGCGCCGCCTAGTGGTACTATGAGAAAAGCGTGGAAACCACACATTGGTAATGTTATGAATCGAATTCACTTGAGTTCTCGAGTACTCGAGTTCCTCAAATATTGCCCAGGAGGGCCAATGTGCTTCAGAGTTGTGATTTTCTAATGATACTGAAGACAATGATTTAGCATGCTCAGGTGTGTTTGATGGTTAGAGCTAAACTCTGCAGGAAAGTAGATCTCGTAAGCCACATTTGAGGATTTCTGTGATTTGGATTTTATTTTTGAGACCGAGGACAATATTATATTTATTTATTACACGGCTTCGGTGGAATCGGTGGAATACTCGATTCTGATTGGTCAGTCGCTACATTACAAGGTCTGTTATTCCCAGATAACAATGGTAAAACTAATAACACAGGCTCATCCGGGTACTACCCATCTTCGACGGATTGACGGTTAGTAATTATATCACTCCGCTGTCGCTAATAGTTTGGCACCATCCTGTGGCTTAAAAATGCTTAACCACGTGTTAACATTAATTTCAACATGTAAAAAAAGCAAAAGCAGTGGATTTCAGCAGTGGATAGAAAATGACTCGACTGACTCCTCGGTTAAAATATTTTTTTATTATTGTATTATATTATTTATTTATTGTTTTATTATTACTTATTATTACTATTGGGGCAAGAAGCCATGTAATAAGCGGGATAATGTACAGCAAGCAGGTTGATATCACAGAATAAAGGCCGACAGGCTTATCAGCAGCCCAAAGCGTATATATATATATATATATATATATATATGTGAAGAGTTATATGAAGAGTGAATGAAGCCTTTAGATGCAAAAGGAAGAGTTCAGATGCAAAAGGCTCTAAGTGCCATGTAAAAATGTCTTATAAAATTTTAATTGTTCTCAGGTTCGAATGTTTAGGTATCTTACCTATTCTCTGTCATTAAGGTGAAATATTTATGGGTAGTAGGAAAAATGTAGGATACTAAAAATGCTGGGATTCGAACTCGGGACGCCTGTAGCGCAATGGTGCTGTATGTTGATGTGATGCCCATAAGACCTAGGGACACCGACACTGCGAAAGTCAAAATATGTTTAATTTAAAACAGTCTGTGCAATTAATTTTTGACAACAAATATATGGGCTAAACCACTTCCAAGATTTACATATTGTTACTGTATATTGTTGTGAAATAAACTGCACTTACGGTAGAAGACGTACTCTGCGTTATTGGACCAGTATCTGTCCTCGCTATGCCTGTTGTGAGGAGATGCCGTGAGCGATGAACTGCACGCCACGATGTGGAAGCCGCTCTCCGCGAGCATATCAAACGCTCGCTCCAGGTGGCGAAACTTCAGGTAGAACTGTGAGGTGTAGCGCTCAGCTGGCCTGTCGGGATCCCGGCTCTCGTTCAGAGTGTCCCCAAAAACTTCTTTGGCCAGACCTACCCTTCCGCAGATGAAGATTTTGGGTAGTCCGCGAGTTTTGGCATCAGTGTCCCTCCCAAAGGCGCACGGGCTCCTGTATCCCACCGTGATGAAGCCGTAGCGCCTATCGCGCACATCCAGGTAAGACGCGGGGAACAACCTCTGATCGCTTCCCTGGGATGCTTCGTCAAAATCACCGTGGAGATATTCATCCGGTGTGAGGATTTTGACGAGCTCGGGCAGCTGGAAGAACTCAGCCTCGCGTTTGAGCCTCCCTTTCTCGGGAAAATAATCCGGCAGGACGACGCTCTTGTCGCGGAGATAGTCCAACACATATCGGAAGAGAAATCCGTCCCTGTCGATGAAGCAGCGTCCCTTGATGTCCTGCGCGAGGTCGTTGGAAGCGTCCTTTTTAGCAGAGAATAATTTCCCCAGCAGTGAGTTTGGCACGCTAGTGAGGGTGGCATGGCGAGTGTAGTACACCTGTCCGCCTACATTGAGCTCAACCACATCAGAAGAGCAACTCTGAGCGCATCCACTGTCCTTGGGCGTTTGATAAGTCCTGCAATTTTCAGTCAGGGCCATTTTAATGCGTTTCACGCTTCACAAAACGAAAAAGCGGAGACGCAAAAGTTTTTGATTTGATTTTAGTGAGCAAAAAGTCAAGAGGAACATAACCTGGAAGCGCTTAAATAGACATCCACAGTCTATTGCGTTACGTGCAGCATCTCTGAGACCTGCAGATTGTTTATAAAAGTACAAACGCATCAAACCGACACGGTAAGACTATTAAGCTTTTCCCACAAATATAGCAGGGCATGATAAATCTGAACGCACCTCCCTGTTATTCATAGTAATGCAGAAATAGAAGAGCGCTCACCCAAGGGAACCAATTGTGCAGCTCATGTAGCTATCCTCCAGCTGAAAATACAAAAATAAGTTCTGCTTATAAAAAATGAAAAACTGCACCAGCTTCAACTTCCTTCAGAAGAGTGCTTCTCCTTCGTGAGATCTTGTCTGTCCAGAGCAGTTAGTCTTCATGTACTTGGCACCCACCCAGGGTTTCAATAAAAGGATCTGTAGTTAAAAAGGAAGGTGCGCTGGGAAGTTTGTGCATCCTGACTCTCCTGAGCATCAGCAGCGTAGTGCGAATGAATGCAGCGTGCCGAGAGAGGCTTTGGACGGGGGAGGGAGACCATTCTTAGGGAGATGAGCCTTACATCATCTTAAAGGAAAATGACAGCCGGAAAGATACAAGCATTTCACTATGCTTCTCCAGATTTCCAAATATACTATATATGCAGTTAACATGCTAGATGCGAATCGCTTCGGCTGCTAAATACATTTTCACATAAACGTAAAATATTTTCTGTCCGTCCAACATTTGGAGAAATGTAGCATATCATCGCATACTGGATCCGCTGCAGTGAATGGGTGCCATCAGAATGAGAGTCCAAAACATCACAATTATCCACAAGTAATCCACTCCAGTTCATCAATTAACAGCTTGTGAAGTGAAAAGCTGTGCGTCTGTGATAAACCAATCCATCATTAAGGCGTTTTAACTTTAAACTGTCACTTCTGGCCAAAATACAAGATCAAGTCCAAGTTCAAGATCTATAACAACGCTTCCCCAGTGAGAAATACCATCGCCTGTGGTCCTCAAACATTGAAATCCACCCACATCTTTGGTTAGATTGTAAATGGGGCTTTATTTGAGCATATTTCTCTTGATTAAAATGAGGCAACTTCACTGGGGAAAGCAATATTGTAGAGAGAGGAAAGCAATGGTTTGAAAAATGTCTTGATGGATTTGCTTATACAAAAACGCAGCATTTGGCTTCTTAAGATGCTAACTGATGGACTGGAGTGGAAAACAAACTCATCTTTGTCTTGTGTGTAAATGTTTACCAGTTTGACATTGTTGGGTGAACTGCACCTTTAACAGTGGTTGAGTTTCCCAGAGATTCGGTTTGGAGATTTTTGGGGGGGAACTGAGGGTATGTTATAGTTTCAGGACCACGGACAGATCCACACAAACTTGGCTCAGTTTGCCGGGTTTTACTAAGCAGCTAACGTATATTTTACAGTAATTTGAGTATTAGATGATATCTCATAGCGCATCGGCTTTGTGTAATGCATATGCATTGCCTCTGTTCCAACTCAGCAGCATTTCAATTCCTATCGCTTTTGCTCTTACAGAATATTTTGTACAACCCACTCTGAATTTAATGCCATTTTATTGACTTTCGTCTAGTGTAACCCTCACAAGATTTGATGCACCCAGAGGATTCTTTGAGTTAGAGAACATATTTATTTTAGTATGCAAACCTTTGGCATTGTGTGCTGATCTTGTTTCAAGGAATTTGTGTGCTTGGCTTCACCAAGCGATGGCTTTGAGGCTGTGGTCACGCTTACACTGCTAATTTTGTGTATTCTGCTGAAAAAGTGTTGCTAGGCACCGAAAGGAGAAACTGTGAGTGGGATTCAGATGGCAAATGCTCTGCTGTTTTCTTTTTTATCTGCAATAACGTTTCATTATAAAAGACTCGAGTTTGTTGTATTAATACCTTCAGTAATACATAGCATGAACATAATGATATCTTCAGAATTCAAGCTGACGTTTCTTCCCTCTCGTGAGGGACTGCTATAAATACACAATTCTCAGAAGATATGAATCATTTGGCTTTGCTAGGCTGCCAACATGTACTTTGTCGGTTTGATTTTATTCATTTTAAAAGCAGGTAAAACTCAAGAGTTCCAGATGATGACATGCAAAGTTGAAAACATGCCTGCAGCCACTGCCTTTTAAAACACTTGAATAATGCAGGACAACTCTTCAGGTGCACAGTGATTTGGATCACTGGAAAATGTATAAAGTGTAAACCAACAAATGCAATAAAGAAAAAGAAAATCTGATTGCAACTAGCAATCCAGCCGTAGCATTCATGTTTCATTACAGATCATCCACGTATGAATGCATATTATTTTTCTGTTACTGGTCAGACTGTGCGGTTTCGTCCATCCATAAGCATAACACATACACTTCGGAGGAGGGAGTCATCATAGCTGTGCAGCAATCCATTGACCTAGATTTGCAGTATTCTCTGGATTTCAGCCACCCCTGCCTCAGAGAGGAGCCATTTATGTGGATTTGGATGTTTCTGCATTCAGAGGGCTGTGGGGCTGCCTTCATGCTTAATGGAACCAGAAGAGTGCCATTATTGCAATTATCTGTTTTTTCTGCTTTTGAGTGAAAGGGTTTGATCCTGCTCCCAGCAGTAAAACACACTGCATGGTGATTTCTAATGGTTTCATTATTCCTGATAGTTTCAAAAATCAACACAAATAAATTGATTTATGTACACCTCCACACATTTTACACAGAAACATACACGCCACCTCAATTTATGCATCTGGTTCTCTTTCCTGAAAGCTGTGCCTCAAGTAGGTAAAAAGACATTCAAATTCATCGCTAATAATAGCCTACTTCTTTCAGGCTTGTCATTTTGTGGTGGGAAGAATTGATCTGCCACAATGACTTTTAATGATTGTTTAGTTGCTTTCCCTCACAATCAACACTGTACAGCTGAAGCATATATTTTTCAATTATTTATTGATTAGATATCTATGCCTGTTGTGATGCATTACTGATTATTAGGACACATGAGCATGCATATTTAATACAAAGCCAAGTGTAATGAAATTACCATGAACGACAGCAGTAAAAAGGAAAATATGCTTTCTAGAGCGTTTGTAATTCATCAAACTCTCAAAAGCACTTTTAAGATGTTTCTACTCCAAAACCTGAAGCATCCACTAGGTGGAAGTGTTTAGTTGTCACCTGTCCTGCATAATGTGCGGTTTGTTTCAATTATTATTATAATAGCTGTGATTAGCAGCCATTATACATGAAATGAACCCTTGAAATATTGTTTTTTTTGTAGAATTTAGAATTTAAAATAATTTATATAAAAATGCATTCAGAATGTGTTGTGCTAATTCTGCCGATTTGTTTTCATTTTATTGATTAAAAAAAAATAAAATAATAATAATCGAAATTACTAATAGGCTATTGGTATAGTTTTGGTTGTTTGTTGACAGTGAAAACTAAGAGTGACCTTGAATAAGTTTAACCTGTTTGTCTGTTAAATGTTGAAAGCCTGTTTGACAATAAACTTAGTCTTGCGATCTCAACCCCTGATTATAGATGTTCTGAATTACCTTGTGTGTCTTATTTAAAACAAAAATAAAATAAAAAACTAAATGCCTTAATTTCATTTTTGATCCTTTTTGGCCTAATTCGTCTAATTCTTTAAGTAAAAAAAACCTTGGTTACACTTTATTTTACAGTGCCCTGCAGCATTTGCTTTAGGGTTATTGCTTATAATTATGCATAATTTACTGTTATCATGTAATGAGTAGGCTATAAGGGCACTGAAAAATAAATTGTTTAAAAAAAAGTGTTACATGCTCAACCAAGAAAGAAAAAGTGGAACGGATAGCAAAAATACAATTTGCTTGAAATAGCCTACTATTTATAATGTTCTTTCTTGCATTATATAGCTTGCAATGATTGTTATAAATGCAATAAGAAATGCCTTTTTTCTGCTTGTGTATGAATGAGAGAATAAGGGCAGACGGAAACAGCAGAGACAGAAGCGGTGGCGGAGAGAGAGGGCAGTGTGATTTGTTTTATGGTGATATCACCGAGGTTACTCACAATCACATCACACGCTCACCCGATGAAGTCACTGTAATGAGAGGCGAGATGTAATAACTCAGCGCTGCCAATAGGTCGCACTGCATGTTGTAAACAGGGTCGCCACGGATCTCCACTGTAATCTCCATTTTGAATGTTTTTATGGTTTGAGGTTTTATGGCACGCCTCTTTTCTCATGGCCGAGGACGAGTAAATTGCCTGGATTATCCAGATGGTGTTATGAATTCGGACTAAAAAGCCTGTCGATATCTGATCTGCGATCTCCTTAGGCTGCTTGGCGATTTGTCTTTCTCTTCTGAAACGGCCTCAGAGACTGCGGCGAAAGCTTTGGTGTTGTTGCTAATCGCCAACAGCAGAAACGTCTAAACAAAATAATGCCAGATGATGCAACAAATCAAAACAGGAACGTAAATATCACAAGGTACGTAAGTTATTTCGACCTTCAAACTGACTTCTCGTGTTAACCGTGCACCCGAATACAAATATCGACACCAATAGCGTAAAAGTATAGCAACTAGTTTCAGATCAGTAACGTTAACTCGTTTCTGCTTTCACTGCCTGACTCGCGAGTTGTTTTTCAAGGTTTGACTCGTTTTTTGATGCGCTGTTAGGCCGATTTCTGCGCTTTGGCTGTTGCATATGTATTACGCGTTATTTAAGGGTTTATACTCTCAACGTGAAATGATTGACTCGTCTGTCTGCTTTGGATTAACAGTAGGAGTAGAAATTAGGCCTCAGTGCGTGTCACTGTAGTAACTTACGCGCTCGCGCTGCTTTCTGCTGCGAGTGCGCGAGACTTCCACTTTTGGGATTTTCATCCGTTTATTTTAATATTAGTCGAGGGACATAAGAGGCAGTAAATCCTCATGGATTTAGCTGCAGCTTTTGGACAAAATAGTGCTTACGACGTTAGAGATTAAGCCATTTTTATGAGGCAGTTATTAAAACATCAACTTCAGTCAGGGCTGCGCATGCTAATAAGTGAGTGACATATTTAGCTAACTGGTTTTTGTTATTTTAATACAATTTGAATACAGGTAACTTATCCAGAATTACAAAATAAACTTAAAAAAGCATACTTATATACAATATAACGTAATGTGTATGCAAAACAGTCCATATTTATGTCTTAAAAATACCATAGTTAATGCAGTTACTACAGTTAAACCAATTGTTATTGAATGTCCATTCAACATTGCGAGAGGCCTTAAGAATCCTTTTATGTGGATTATTTTTGTTGGTCTGTTTCCATTTTTTAATGACTGTTGGGGCTAATACCTATCTGCCAGATTTGTTTTGTACAATTAGCATTCATACCAAGTCCATACAAGACAATTGTCTTGCTAAAACTTCCAGTGCACTGAAAAACGAAAAAAGAAGTAAAATAATTGTTCATATACCTTTACTGTGGTTAAGTTTCCTTTTATGTACATATGCAAACACAACAATATGTAACATGAAAGCTGAATTAATAAGCTTTACAGTGATGGATGTACGGTCTGTTATGATAGAACAATATTTGGGCAAGATACAAATATTTGAAAATCTGCAATCTGAGGGTGCAACATTTAAATTAAAGTTGTCATAAGTCCTTACTAGCAATGCATATTACTAATAAAAATTCAGGTGGGATATAATTACAAAATATCTTCATGGAACATGATCTTTATTTAATATCTTAATGATTTTTGGCATAAACGAAAAATCAATCATTTTGAAAAATCAACCCATACAATGCATTGTTAGCTACTGCTACAAATATACCCATCCAACTTAATATTGGTTTTGTGATCCAGGGTCACTAAATATTATTTTTTCCTAAGCAAGAAATGCTCTTACCATGGTGCAATTTGTCTGCATTCTTACTGAACTCAATAAAGTTATCTTTTCTTTTCATGATGCTTCCAGTTAACTAGGTTTTTCAGGGATTTTATTCAAAGAGTTTCAGAAACTACAATTGTTTTGTTCTGTTTTACCATAGTAATGCAAGATGGATCAAGGAGGACTAAGGAACGGCGCCAAGAGAGATGATCATTTGAATACATTGGATTACAGCAAAAGCCCAGTCGGGGGAATTTTACGAAGCGGAATACAGAGCGCCATGTCTGTCGCCCCCACCTCACTGGTTCCTCAGCCCAATCCGCTGATGCAGCCGGTTTCTGGGGACCTTCCCAATGGCCTGAGCAACTCGCCTACTCTAGAGGAGCACACCACCTCCGTTTCCTCTGCCCTTGGCTTGTTTGGGGAAGATTTAGAGCTCAAAGTGGTTGGGAAGGAGCAGAGGTCTCAGCAACACCAGACCCTGGGAGCTTTCACTTTGGGAGACAGCTTCTCAGGCCTGGAGGCCAGCATCGCAGATCTGAACAGCTCCTCCCCTTCAGTGGACTCCCTGATTGGTGGAGTCGACCCCAATCTCTTTCATTTAAAACCAGAGGACTTTTCCCCCATGGATAAAGGTGATATGGACCTTGACCAAGATTCCTTTGGGCCCATTGGGAAGGATGTTGATGTTGGCAATCATAAGCTCTTTAGTGACAACACTCTCGACCTCCTGCAGGACTTCGAGTTGGACGGATCTCCTTCCGATTTCTATGTGGCGGATGACGCATTCCTCTCCACCATTGGTGAAGATGCTCTGCTCGGAGATTTGCCGACAAATACAGAGAGGGACTCAAAGGTTGCGGTCAATGGTTCAACCACCACTTCCAGCCCCTCCAGCATCAGCATCAGCACCGGCACCACCAGCTTGCCCACCGTGAAGGTGGAGAAGGACTCTATAATCCAGCTTTGCACCGCTGGGGTCATCAAACAGGAGAACAATGGTGGGACTAACTACTGTCAGGCGAGTCTGCACAGCACACCCATTAACATTTGCGGTGTCACCACTTCAAGTGGACAGAGCTTCCTATTTGGGACCGGCCCATCCACAGCTGCTGGTGTCGGTCAGCAGAAAGATCAGAAGCCAGTCTTTAACCTGTACACCCCTGTGACCGCTTCAGAAGACCGATGGGGCAGGGGCCAGGGCTTTGGGAATGCAAGCGAAATGCAGCAGAGGGCCAGCGAATGCTTTTCTAAAAACTATACAAGCCCCTATGCCAGGTAAGCCATGAAAGTGTTTAATGAAAGGTTCGTACAGTCCTGGAAGAGTTGTAAATATCACAGTCACAGAAATGAAAAATCTCAAGAATCGTATGGGGAAACCACTGAAATGTTTGTATAGGTGTGCTGAGATCAAAAACAACTTTTAATGGCATCTCAAGTATTTTTTCTGTTCCATTCTTAGAATTCCAGTAAAATTCCAGCTATCACTTATTGATCTCATTGGTCAAAAGGGTGGCAGTGTTAATAGTTTTATTCGTATTTTTAGAATCTTTTTTAGAATTTTTAGTCTGTTTTAGATTCAATTTGAATATTAGTTGCATTTTGTTCTGCGCTTTCGTCATTTTTATTCACTTTTTGGGTTTTTTAAAGGCAGGGTTAGTGATTTGGTTTGAAAACATTTTTGCTATGCTGGCTGAAACCATATCACATGCTCGTGAGTTCACATATCAAGTTTGCAATATGTGTTAAGTGGTCTAAATCCATGAAAAACTTTATTTTTTTTAAATGAAACTGAAATAAGTAAAAAAAACTGAAGCACAAAAAAACCCTGAGAATTAAAAATTCGATTTCGAAGAACAAGAGGTATGCAAATGCAAATGTTGACAGACAGGTATGACAGCCTATGAGAGCCTTCGGGCTGAGAGATGTGATTGGATGAACATTTTATTGTCCTACACCTTCCACAGATAATATAAATACATTTAGCCATAATTATTAATAAAGCTCTAAAGTGTGGGGAATTTAATAAATTCTGGCAAATAATATTTCTGGTAAATACTCATTTTTTATTATAATTTTATTATTAGTAGACTAGAACATATGTTGTCCTTCTTACACTATAATAGTGATTTCAGTGATTTGGACTATGAGATGGACAGATTTTTGCAGATGTGGCACAAAATGTAATTCTTATTGAAGAGAGAAGGCAAGAGATAAGATGATAACAGGATAAGAGTTAAAATTGCACGCATGTCTTTTCAGGGAACAATCATGCCATGCATTTCCTCCAGTAAGGAACAAGCAGGAAATGGAGGTCAGACCAGACAAAATCAGCTTTTTAAAGACCGCCCTGCACCCTAAACTAGCCTAAAATGACTGTGCTGCACCATTATGGATTTGCTACAGTAATACATTAGTTAAGAATATTGTAAGAATGCGATATCTGAACCTTCTCGACAGTACTGCGCCATTTCCCTCCTCACGTTCATGTTCAGTCATGTTTTCACTGCTATCTCTCCTCACCAGTTTGCAAACCCTGACTTGTGTGAGCAGAAATCATAATCATATGAAACATGCTCAGAGGGCATGACAGTAAGGGAAATTTTTTCTGTGGAATAATCTGTTAATGTGTTTCTTTTGTCTCTGTACAAACGGCTGTGTGTTTACCGTAAGACAAGGAAGTCTACACTCATGAAGGAGTTATGTAAGTGACACACATATCTGACGATCTCCACAGAGCAGGTCGCCCTGAAACCTGCTCATCCAAAACTGCAGTGGCTTGATAGATTGTTAATTACGCGGCAGGCGTACAAGGCTTTGAGGAAGTGTCTGCATATTTGTCATGTGAACGGGCCATTGGCGACACACCCACCTAGTTCAGCTTTTGCAAGATGCTTAAAATAAACACAAGATTGTTTTTCTAATGTTGGAGTCGTCGAGTTCAGATTGAATGCCGGTGTCCTCTCTTCTTGTGTCAGTAATCAGAGCATTAATAACATTATGCAATCTTGTTGATCAAAGTCAACAGGAAATCGACCTTTACTTTCTTTTTTTTACTTTATTACTTGTGCCTGGTCTAATTATTAGACTGAATAATTTAGCTTTAATATGTAAAAAAAAAAATTCCCCGAATCAGCCATTTTTAAAATCTCAATAAATATAGTGGATATTTATTAATATTGTGGCATTAATAATATGACAACATTATCCTAGCATTGTTTTTAGACTAATGTTTTATTTAAAGAAGCCATTGTAAAATCTTGGCAATAGTTTGTGCCCCGTAGCAGCGACTTCTGTCTGACTTTCATGTCGCTAGATGCTGGCGATGAGGTCGCTAGTGGGCGTTCTCATTACTGTTTTTTTAGTAACGCCAATGTTGACAGCGAATAGGCTTCTTGCCGCTAAATACAAAGATTTTGGTGGCAAATGACTGAATATAATATAAATATACACAGAGTCCATACATACAACCAAAATTATTGAGAAACAGTACTTTTGTTTAATTCCGTTTAATTAAAACGCCGTCATCACTGCTGGAGCTGAAAGGAGAATGAGCATGTGAGCACTACCGTCTTCTTTCCTATTGGCTGTCGCTCCCGAAAGTCGCTCTTCATTTGCATAAGAGAGATTCTGAACTTTGTCACGTCGCTGGACACGCCCACATCCGGTCGCCAATGGCCAATGTAATTATCTAAACTAAAACTGAAATCAAAATGGATTAAAGTTAAATAGAAATATATACACATTAGTAACAAAACACAAATCACAAAATTACTAAAACTTAAAGGTGCCATAGAATGGAAAACTGAATTTACCTTGGCTTGGTTGAATAATAACAGTTCAGTACATGGACATAACATACTGTGAGTCTCAAACACCATCGTTTCTTACTTCTTATATAAATCAAGTGTTTGC